>VDFB02037441.1:0-43145 GCA_007258455.2 Sequoia sempervirens | reverse complement strand
AAATCTTTCGAGCATTTGAATTCCTTTCTCCGCTGCCGAACAATTCCGTAAGTCCCCTTGAAATACTAGCAAATCACATCGAGCCAACTGAGACTATTCGCACTGAAAGAACCTTGGAGTTGAATGCATGAACTTTCTTGCAATCTTAGCATTCAAAATACTTTGATCAAGAGAGAATGGGGTAGCCGTTGGCGACTTTATTCTGTGTTGGTGCGGTCACGAAAAACACATCAACACTTCATTATGAGAAAAATGAAAGTATTACCACCTTCATTGTATACAAAAGTGTACAATAGAGCTATGGAATAGAAAGTGTGGAGAAGACGTCTTCACACTCAATTTTTTTTGGATGAAGATGGTGACTTGGATGTAAGCAGTGATAGTGAACTAAGATTAGTTCAAGTATTATGAAGAGATATGTTTCCTTCATGATGAAGGAATTAAAAGCAAACAAAAAACCTAAACATTTAGGGTATATGAATTGCAGAACAAATGACCACACCAAAGCAAATTGCTTGAAAAAGATGTTTTGTAAGATTTGCTAAATGATAGGCACTTAATTAAGGATTGCCAATACAATTTGAAAAATAAAAGTATGCAAGTACCTTTTACCTAGGGAGATTAGTTTACCTTGCTAACTACACCTCTAAAGCCACAAAACAATAAAGATGCACCTCTAGTGACTATTGTAATCAAAGGACTAATAATGGTTATGGACACCAAAATAATAATGGGGCAGGTTGGGGTGGAATACAATATGACTCCAAGAGTCACCCTATTTTACAATGTCAAGAGTGCAGTGAATGGGGCCAATTTGCAAGGGACTGCCCAAGAAGTTAGGCCAATATAAGACTACTTTGTAGATGGTGTAGACCTAGTGATCATGATGACACTGGATGTCTAAGACAACAATTGAGTGTAACCATCAACATGATCAATGTGAAACAACATGAAGTATTGGTGGTAACATGAGCCCAAGCAAGGCTGCTTACCCAAACACCTGCATGGAAAAGGAAAGGCTTTCTAAAGCACACACAAAAGTGAAGCATGTTATGGAAAATGAAGATTGCCCCTCAAATGAAGATACATGTATGGTAACAAACTAACTAAAGTTGAAGAAAACTATTGCAAGGCAAGTACTTCAAATCATTACCAATTGAAGTAGTGGTTGCAAAGTATTCTTGGACTTAGGAATGCTATAGCAAATACTACACCTAATAGGGATTAGAGAATGCATTATTTTGCTCGTTCAAAATCTAGAAGTGGAATAATGAGGACCCAATTATCAAACCTCTATTGTTAAGAGATGGTGATTGATTCCATGCATTTTATGGTGAATTTGGCAAGGAGACCAACAATGGTACATATAAAGATTCTCATTAAGAACCTGATAAATATAATTATTTATAGTTGGTTTGATGTGCATATATTTCCAGAAAATACTTGGTGAAGTCTCAACAAGTTGACTGTTTAGTTGCTAACTTTTTAGTTGGTAGGAGCAAACCAACAAGGAATACAAGTGCATAGAGTTCTCATCACACAAAAGGTACTAATTGGAACTCAAACATTTCTATTAAACTTCATTGCCATTTGAATTTGTAAGAAGGAATATGATGCATTATTGGTTGGGGTTGGTTGGTAGTAACCAAAGGTGGCCATAATTGGAAAAGAAACATACTCTTCTTTGAAAATAAAGGTAAAAAATATATGAATCAGGTAGTGAATGATCAAGCAATTTCCTCAAATTCATTAGATTGTAACTCCAAAGAAGAGTGGACAAAAAAGTATGATCGAGGCCCAATGGAATTGAACATTGAAGCAATCTTGGGATTACAACCGTGATTTGAAGATGAGGCAAATTCCCTTAGTAGTCCATTCCATTGGCAAATGGAGAAATATGTCGTATTTCTACATAATTGCAATTTTATTGAAACTATGGAGATTGATGAAGAATGATTTGGTACAGCTAAAAAAATTGGATGGTACTGTTGGATAGTTTGTATCATTTCTTTAAGTGATCAAGTGGCCAATCATCAAGTAAAGTTGGAGTATATTGCTACACAAGAACATATTGCATAAATTTTCACCAAGCCACTTCCAAAAGAGACTTTCGAGTACTTAAAACAAAAATTGGGAGTGATATCACTCTCATCCAGTCACTAGATCATTGTTCTATCTTTCAACCCCCAAAAGCCTTTACCATTGATGTCAAAGGAGGAGTAGAGTAAGGGGGAGTATTTCAGTTAGGGGGAGAAGTATGTTCTTGTTGTATTTACAGATTATTTCTTTATAGGGTTGCCATCAATGACAAAGGGGGAGATTGTTGGAAATTATTGTCATTGATGTCAAAGGAATTCAAAGGCCAATGGAAATTGGTATTAGAGTGGCTTCCTTCGGAGATAGCCTAATCGCTAGAAGGAAGATCTAAAGAGCATATAGCCTAATCGCTAGAAGGAAGATCTAAAGAGCATATATGGGCAGTCAAGAAGTATCTGGATTCTCTTCAAACAAGGCACCATTGTTTGATGGAACAAATTATGTCTTTTGGAGCATAAGGATCAAAACCTATTTGAATGCCCTAGGGTTTGATATTTGGCAATCGGTGGAAAATGGCTATATAGCCCTTGTGACTTCCCCAATGGATCAGGCAAGAAAGAGGGAAAGTGAAAACAATGCAAAAGCCATGAATGTGATGTGTGGATTATCCGAATCAGAGTTTGTAAAAGTAATGCATTGCAAATTAGTTAAGGACATCTACAAAGGAGATGATAAAGTAAAAAAGGCAAAGCTTCAAACTCATAGGAGACAATTCGAAAGCCTTAAGATGAAAGAAGAAGAAAATATAGCCTCCTAGTTGCTTCATATTGATGAGATTGTGAACACAATAAAAGGTCTTGGTGAACCAGTTGAAGAAGCCATGATTGTGCAAAAGGTACTAAGGACTTTACCTCTAATATTTGATTCCAAGGTTTCGACAATTGAAGAAATGAGAGATGTAGACAAATTAATAAAGGATGAGTTGCATGGGATTCTTATTGCCTATGAAATGAGGAGTGAAGAAAAACCATCTAAAAGGGAGGCAGCCTTCAAAGCATCAAAGAAGGGAAAAAGTAAAGTATATGAATCAAGTGATAGCTCAAACAATGAAACAGATGAAGAAGAAGCTCACTTCAATGAGAAAGATAAATAAAGGATCCAGGAAGTGCCAAGGTAAGTTACCATTTATATGTATTAATTGTGGTAGAATAGGTCATTTTACTTCTAAGTGTCTGTAGGGTAAGAGTGAAGGCAGTGATGATGAAGAGGATCACTACATGAAGAAAGGAAGATGCCAACAAAAGAAGGTGTTCCTCAAAATGAGGAAATTTGCAAAGAAGAGGAAATAGAAGAAGAAATTGAGTGCTCTTCAGGTACGAGTGTGAAGGATGTCATTCATGGTTCGAAATTAAAAGTTTATCATCAAAGACAAGAAGCTATGAATATGATCGATTTTGTGGGCGTAGTCAAACTACCAAAAATAGACTTGATTGATGAAGGTATGAGAGAGAATGTTGAAGTTGACAATTTTATTTATCTAGAGTCAATTAGTATAGTACATATCCTGACGAATGTTATAAAGGACTTTATCCATATTGCATAAATCAACAAATTCCATGTATTGAGTAATTAAAATGTAAGCCAACAATGATGGGTGCCACAACAAAAAAATATAAGTAAAGGAAAAGGGATTTTACTATAGATCAAGAAAAGTAAAATATATAACCTTGTTGAATTGTCCTCTACTCCCCATATGCTCTAACAAGTATTCTACAATGCCAAACGAGGAGTGTAGGTAATTGAAGTATGACCTCATATTCACATTGTACATTCACCTGTCAGTATTGTGTAATGTCCCCGTTTTTGGAGGTAATTTGATTTAATTAATTTAATTAATTAAGTTGTCCAAAATAATGATTTTCAAGAGGATGACTAATTAGTTACTTTAATTAAATCATTAAGTGGTATTAAGTTAATTAATTATAAGGTTACCAAATAAAATTCAAATTAAAAGGTGACCTTATATTTAATTAATTTAATAAAGTGACTTGATTTTAAAATATATTATAAAGTCACTTAAATAAAATAAAAGAATATTCTAGAAGCTTCTAGAGAAATTGGGGAAAAAGAATAAATAGACATCTTGGGCTTCATTTTCAGCAGGCAGATTTGATGTTGTTGTTGTTGTTGTTGTTGCATCTTGTGGAGCCTAGGGTTTCTGCAGATTACTTCATTGTCATAGGAAACGAAAACTTCCTATTGATAGCAATTTTGAGGGTGTGAAATATCACTTGAATTATTGCAGCTGGGAGAAAGTTACTTCAGACTTTCTATTCGTGCTTCATTGTTAAAAACATCTGAGTACAATAGCAGATGTATTATTGTACTTGACTTACAACAGCTGATGTATTGTTGCATTTGATTCAACAGCTGATGTATTGCTGAGATTGTTTATTTTATTGAGCAAAATTCGTGGCCAAGGGCCAATTTTGGATGTAATTCGATTGGAGCTTTATTGAAGTCATTTATGTGGTTAGAACTCTTCCAATTTTGTAATTAGTTCGATTAGAGTTTGGAGCAAATTGATTTGGAGGTTCATAGCTATTTATTTGGTGTTGATTCATCTTTCCTTGGCATTGATTTTCCTTGAGATTGAAGGGCAGGTTTTAATTTGAGGAAATTTGATATAAAATCAGATATTGTTACAGTCACAGCTGGGACGTCATTGGAGGCTTGTTTTTGTTTGTGGAGCTTCATAGGTGCATTGATTCTCACCCAGACTTGGTGCGCCCACTCCATGGGAGTATATTGATGGCACTTGATGTTTGAGCAGGCTTGTGTTGGCTGCCAATTAATTTTAATTTGAAATCAGACGTGCACAGGGACGGCTGGGTGTGTAAACTTGATTTTGCAAAAAGAAGCATCAATAAAATTCGATTTCAATGTGGGAAGGTGGCGCCTGACTCAAGGAGGCAGGATGACCATATTAGAGGTTATTTGGAGCTGGAAATAATTTAACACTTGCCACTCTCTCAGCTACAGGGGCGACTGGTCCAGGAGTTGATTGGTTTCCAAGAAGGCACCATTGGATGTAATATTGATTGCAAGATCATTGCCAGCACTAGGCAACTTCATTACCAGCAAGGTAAGACTTCGCAAATGAACTGTTTGACAAAAATTCCAAGACAGCAAGTGAAGAGTTTTTGAGTTTGATTTGGTTAGGCTCATTACATATTGACACACTATTGATATATCCAACAATCATGCAGTCCAATATTAATTCTGCCTTTCCTTGTCAAGAGCCATTGTATTAATTGCTAATCATATGTCACAAAGGGGAAGTCACCATTGTATGGCTTGTATCTTTTGCCATATTATCAACAATTTGCACCATATTGTAATGTCCCCATTATAGCTCAGTTTAGGAGCATATTAAGTTAGCCTGTCTCTTGGACCCTTGTAGGCTGACAAGATGTGGTTAGAGGGTCAGTGGCCGTTTTTGGTGGGTTTTGTCGTTTCCATCCTTTGAGTTCAGTGATTGGCTCATAGCAGGCCTTGGCAGAACAGTGATTGACAACTTCTGACGGCACGTCAATACGATGGGTTATGAGCAAGATAGTCATATTTCAGTAAAATTAAAGTGTTTTAACTTTATTTAATGGAATATTATAAAGTTGACTTGACTTTATAATAAAGTAATCACTTAAATTTATTTAAGTGAAGTTTAAAACACTTTACAAAAAGGAGCGCCCATTTATTTTAATAAGTGACTATTGAAAAAGTGCAAAATACATTTTAAATGTATTTTAATGAAAAAGTGGCGTCACTTCTTAAGATGCGTGCCTTTTTGGCCTTATAAGGAAAGCAAAGGAAAATTCAAACTCATCTTTTGACTATTTGATATTTTCTCTTTGGCTTTGGCTGAGCTTGGTTTCTCTGAGACAAGGGTTTCAGGAGATTTATCTTTGGAGAGTGACAATTCTTCACAGATCTGTGATTGTGAGACTGTGAAAGATCAGTTGAATGATTGCAACAACGGGAGCTTCAAATTCAGGAGTTTCTATAGTGCTTAATCAGGATTTTCTGTGCAGTAATCAGTAGTTTTCAATAAAATACAGGAGGGTTTGAGAGATTGGCGTCATTCTTCATCTGGTGGACACTCCAGCTTCATGGCCGTACCTTCCTTGCTGAGGATGTGGTTTCTTCTTGAAGTGCGTGGCTCTTCTATCAAGGGTGTTTGAAGTTTTGAGGAGAAACGCCTTCTCTTTCGAGGGTTTTTCTTCTTCTCCTTTGGCGTCTAGCTACTACAATCCATTTGCCTCAGTTTTCAGGCTGGAGATTTCATTTTGTAGCCTTCTACACTGGAATTTATCAGTTTTCATCATTCTTGGTTGGCAAACTGGAATATTTTCTTAATAAAATAATCTGGAGCATTTCGGGTATGTCTATCATTTGCAATCTCATTGTTATGGATGTTTAAGACTTTCTGCATTTACATTTAATCAATATTAGCTCAGATCTGAGTTTTATGAGCAATTATATGAAATCGGCCCTTCTACTTCTGTCTAGAAACTTTCTTTAAAAAACTTAAAAAAACAAGAAGATTAGCAAAATACTATAGGGGTTTGGTTGGAGCCAGCTGGGCTCATCACTCATATGGCTTGCAAAAATATCTAGGGATTCAAAGTGGCACCATATCTTTCATGGTCTCTGCCAAGCATATTTTGATCACCGTACAACTTGTAGGTATTCTTCAATCTGCAATATTAATCAACTTCACCATAATATGATCACAAGAGGTTGCAGCATGGAATGTAGTAAAACCAACTGCAATATTTGGCCTAAAAAAGAGAATCTAAAGAAATCACATGCATTGCAGTGATTTTAGTAGAAGGAGAAAGTTTTGGTGTATGACCTGCTACAGTGCGGCCAAAGTTGGCTGATATAGTATGGTGTGCATTGGAAATTATGTTGTCATTAGAAATTCACATCAATTGTTTCAGAAGTTGTGCCACATAATAGTTTGATTTCGATTGCCTTAACAGTTTGCAGGATATCATAAAGTATTGACAGTTATTGGTGGCTATATTCACCATATAATTATGTGTACGCCTTACACAAATCTACACACATTTAACATAGTGAAATCTACACAAAGCTGGTTGTGCAAGGAGATCAACATTACACAAATATCCATTAGTTATTTATTGTGGAACATTCAAGTCTTGATCATGCTGTAATGGCTGCAAGAGTGAAAAATCAGCAATTAGGACCTTCCTTTTCTCCTTTGCCACCTGAAGTATGGAAAAATTTCCTTGATATTATGTGATCTGTATCATTTTGTTTGTTTGCTTATAGGCTAGGAAGAACCCAATTTCTTTTTTTTTTTGGAGGAGGGGGGGGAGAGGATGATGTAATTAGCATCAAATGTATTCACAATGTTTTGTTAGTTGTGGACTTGAGTAATTTGTTAGTTAAACTTGTCGACTTTGGGATAGTTGTTCATAATTTGTTATAGTGGCTCCCAATAGGATGTTCTAATTGACAATTGTTGCCCCCCATTATATCAATAATTGTAGATAGGAAAAGTATTCAATTTTGGGATGGTCTTCCCTAATATACCCGTATGTAAGAAAACTCTACTTGAATAAAGCTTCTATTGTGTTATATTTTATCACTCTTTCTGGTATGCACTATTAGGTTCTATCATTGTATGCAATTGATACTTTAGCTAGGCAATAGTAAAAAGGTGGTTGAGTCCTCACTAAAGAAAAATAAAGCAAAAGAGTTGCCAAAACTTAAGAATCTGAATTGCCAAAACCTTCCAACTACTAAATCTAGGACATGGTGGGTTGCCAAGCTAGAAGACCATAAACTGAAAGTGACATTGCAAAGAGTAGGGACTGAAAAAAATCCTCTAGATGTATTTTAGCATTCAAGAATTTAAACCTTACCCAGTGTGAATGGTATCTAGTGACCATCTAGATATTAGATGATCCTTCTTGCGGTATGGATCACAGAATAAAAATCACTTACACCATTTAGGACTTCACAAGAATATTTGGTGTACCTTCACATGGATTAGTAGTTAACAAACCTACTGGTGAGCCCATAGCACATAGACACAAAAGGATTATATAGTGAAACAACTGTCGGGTAGGTTTGAATCCAAAGGAATGGATACAAATGTGGGCCAAGGGGCACAAGGGCATCGATAAAGAGTATTTAGTGTTAGATGCATCTTGAATATTATCAAATGTTGGTTGGTAGCAGCTCCGAGGGCCTTTGAATTCCTATAATTTTTTTCCTTTTGGGATGGTGTTGTTGGGATTCTTTCTATTCCAAGGCCTAAGGGCATTGGGAAATGGTGAATATGACAATTGTTTTGTTGAGGTGGATGGATGGACAAAGGTTGTCTAGGAATTACCAATGAGCACGTGCACCCAAATTAGGTGGTAAATCTTCAAATAAGATGATTAGTCTTTGTTGAGATCTTGGATTGTAGAACTTATGAATGTATATGAACAAGTTGTAATTCCATTTAAGAATATGAATGAATTATTGTTGTTTTGTATAACTGCTTGAGTTGGCTACCTGTTGCGGGTATCTAATCTAGTTCTGCATTAATGAGTAAGATAGAAGAGCCCATGGATTTGCAAATTACTTGTTCACCTAAAGTTTAGTCTACCATATGAATTCCCTTGGCTTTAGGGGATAATGGACAACACATTGAAGAATCGTTGAACCAATTTGGTGATCGAATTAATTTAAAGTTTGAGGTGCTTGTTAGTCTAGAGCAATAGTCTCCAACATCTAAATCCACGGAAGATCCTTTGGCAATGGATGAGGTTGATACAAACTTGGATCCCTGAGATTGTACCTCTTGTTAGTTCACATGTTGGAGATAAGAGTTTCCCTTATTCTCCCAAGTCCTAATTCTGCTAATACATATGAGACTTTGTCACAATCCCTACATGCCATGGAGCCCATGGTTCAAGGTTTATTGGGCATTTTTGATTCAGTGAGTCATTTGGATGTTGCAGGTGGATCATCTTATATCCTACTAATTATGGATTAGGTGTCATGTCCCCGAAATTATAAAGCTAAATCTAAGATATTGAAATACAAATACCGAAATCAAATAAATATCAAAATATAAATTTGAGTAATTGCCATTTAGATATTATTATAATTATCGTAGATAATATTATAATAATAACAACTTAACCATTACTATCTTAATCGTGATCATCATAAATAAATAATTGTAAATGATGAATCTAATTATAATATCATAACCTATATCCTAAACTAACAAATATTATTTTCTAAGAAATCATAGAAGAAATAATAAATAAACAAATATAGATAAAGGCAATCTAAAAATATAATACTTCATATATTCTAAAACATCAATAAAAAAATATATGAAATAGAATAAATAAATAAATGATATGATATAAACCCATGAACAATTAAAAAATATATATATAGTATTTAAAAAAACATAAAAGGTAGAAAGACATTAACTTAAGAAAAGTCAGCACCCAAAGAAAGAGATGCAATCCTTCAAGGAAGCCACGATTGGTGAAAGGGTGTGATCCTCCACCCAAATCGTATGTATTTAAAGAATAGAATGAAATCTTTATGGGCATGGAAGAGAAATAAGAAATGCAAGGGATAAAGTAGTGGCTGCATTACGTACGGGCAAATAATCAGTTGCTAAGAATTGTGATCTGCTGAAAAGAAAAGAGGGAAAATAATACTATTCTTGCAGACCGGTCAAAAGGTGAGTATTCAGAAATAAAATAAGGATGAATGGATGCTTGATAATAAATATAGATAAACGCATGCTGAAATTAGTAGTTAAGGGTTGTTAGTTAAAATTGGAATTTAATAGCAGTGGTCATTGATAAATATCTTTAAATATATAATGGCTGATGCTTTATAAATATATTTAATATATTATGTGGGATATTTATATTTAAATATATTTATGATTGATGAATATTCAATTAAGTATTGATATATATATATATATACTAAATAAAGTATGGTTGTTGTATATATTGCAATTCGTATATTTGATAAATAAATTATTGAATACTAAGATACAAATAAATAATATTTAAGTATATTATGATTTGAATAGATTAGGATGGATAAGTATATTAAAAGTTGGAAAGACATATTGACTATTGATAAGTATATATTTAATATATACATATTTATTAAGATTTGTAGATACATCATAGATGGTGGACATGTACAATTATATATACTTATAATATATTATTTGTAACTATAATAACTTTGTTTATTCACTATGATGTCAAATGGTATAATAGAATCCCACCTAGGGGATCTCGAAAGATGTTTAACATCTAAGGTACTCATAAAATATATTATAGAAAAGGCATTCGTAGTGAGTGCAGGGGAGCAAGTAAGTATAATTACACCTGTACATATAAATATATAAGTTGACGATTAGTAATCATTAAAGAATATCCGATTATGTAATAATGTTGCGTGCAATAATTATTACATTCCTCGTAAGTTATTATGGCTTGTTGTGAGGATAGATTTAGAGCCAACAATTCCTTTCGCTGACGCTCACCAAGGAGAGGATGGTTGTGGGGGGGAAAGGCTGGTAAGTTCGATCCCATGTTGGATGTCCCAAGATGGTAATAAATCCTAAGGGAGTCTACTTGGAGATTGGTCACGCACCCTCGGCACTGTAAGGCGTCCCTCCTCCAATGAGGTTAGGAAAGAGGAGCCAAGGCAAAGATCTATTCCGATCAAGAGTAATAAGTCATATCAAATTATGTTAGTTATGCACTAGTTGATAATAATTAATTTCATTTATCTTATTCCATCAATCTTTCATTGCTCTTTATCAAACAATCTTAAAAAAAATCAAAATTTTAACTTGTGCATTTTATGTCACTAATAAGGGGACATTACATTAGGTCTCATGCCTAGAGAGTTTTGTGCAAGAAGGTTGCAATTTGGAATTCATGAGGATTTATGTTAGCCAAGGATGGCTAGAGTAGGACAATCTAGAGATGCATGAGTAGTGGTTGTTCCCTCCTCGTCCATGCCATAACTTCTCTTATATAGGTGGTGTTATGTACTTTAGCCATTATTGAGCATGCCTTCCAGTACCAGTGTCTACTATTGTAGTCCTCTATGTGTCAGCAACGCCATGCAGAGGAAGAGTACAATGTTGTCAGGGAGATTGTGGCATTGAATAGTGAGCTCTATGACTAGTAGGCTTGCTTCCATGAACAACTCAACCAACAAACTCAGCTCATCTAGGCTCAGGCAAAAATGGTGAAGTTCCCACAAGAATATGACCTTATAGCAGCTCAAGGTAGAACAAGCAGGGTCATCAAGTTCACCATCACTTGGAGGTCGAGGATGTCCTGCTCTCCCCCACCTCCAACTTCTTCTTGCCAAGTTCTTTCTTTTACTGGTGCCATTGCTGGGACTTTGGCTGTTCTTAAAAGGGTGATAATGTAGACTGTTCCAATAAATAACGTCTTTTTGTAAGCTGACTTGTTATGTTAATCTTGGTTGGCATTAGGTAGTGATGTGCAATTTCTTGCAATTCTATTGTGGGCAGTTGTGTAACCAATAACTAAAAGTCTGGACATTCAAATAGTAAGTCTAATGACAGGTGAGATGCACCGTTCCTTGGGTCCTCTCTCCCTATGAACAGTTTTATCTAACACTACATATATATATATATATATATATATATGAAAGTACTGCTTCCAGTTTCATTGTATTATAGTTACTTCTGATGCCATTTAAACTATTATTATCTGGTAGTGTAGAATTTAGTAGCAAACGAAGGATATTGAATTTGCAGAGCTAAATTGTGCAGCAGTTAGCCTAACTTCAAAGGTGTCTCTAACGCTTGCAACTTCTTATCATTACTACTTGTTTTCAGAAAGCATGATCTCTTTATATGATACATCTAAATGCTGGACTAAAGTGGCCATTAACAAGCAAGTGTGGCAAATGGAGGGAACCCCATCATTGGATTTATCTTTTCTTGTAAATTGCACAATTACCTGAGTTGGGACATAAATTGTAACATTAGAATTGGATAAAATTGTGCATATATAATTTATTCTTGTACTCATTTTTAACAGATTAATATTCTATGGTAAGTTGGAAAGATAAATATAGCAGAATGCTTGTTTTCCTTTGATCTGAATGTTGAGAAATGATATTGATTCTTGGAAGCAAAACAATTGTATTAGAAGTTTTTAACTTTCTAATTGAGAGCAAGTTAGAGCTTTTGTTTCTAACATTATATATAATCAATAACTCTGTATAATCTCTCTTTAGTATTTAATAATTGAGCTTCATTCATTACTGGCTCAGTCCCCATGATCAAGTTCATTACATGGAATTATTTAACTTATGTTAGATTCTTATGAACTAATTTGCTTGGTTGAGGGACAAGCTTTTGATTTCCTTTAGCGCTGTTTCTATTATCAATATTGGAAATTGTTTTCATATTTTACAATTGTTGCTGATAGATGAATGAAAATCAGGTGTGTGCAGAGTGTAAGCGATTTGGAGCTACTCTTGGTTGTGGAGAAAAGTCGTGCAAGAAAATTTTTCATTATCCTTGTGCAGACTGGCTTTCTACCAAGCTATGTTGCCGGATGTGGGAGGGGTTCAAATATCCAGTTTCATGCTATTACCACATAAATGTTGATGAGAACCGTCTTACTGCTAAGGACAAGAAGATACATGCTAATATGAAGTACAGAAACAATCCAGGTAATGCACCAAAAGTGGAAAACAAATGCCCCAACCTGTAAAAGCTCCACTATCTTATTCTTGTACTTTACTTAGTTCAGAAATGTAACAGTTCACTGTCTTATGACATAGATAGATCAATATAAATATTATGTTCATTGTAAAATAGCCATCATCTTAAGGATCCTGGTTCTTTAGTGCGAGGATTGCATCAAAAATTTGAATTCTTAACTAGAGATTGGCTAAAGTTTGTGCGGTTTGGGAAGATATTATACTCCAGTGTAAGTGGTCAATACTTCCATTCTCGTTTACCCCTTTGAATATTTCGGATTATCAGACCGTTCCTTAACAGAAACTAGTACAAGCTCCACCCATAGTGTTTAAGCATCTAGAAAATCTTCTACCATACCCATGTAGGTTTTGGCTGGATTTAGTACTATTGGCGTAACAACTAGCACCTGTGGAGTAAGAGTTGGTACGGACAGCTATGCACACTACGCAATGAGTGCTCTTCAAATTAGGAGGGGAAGCTCCCTCGTTGTGCTTGACAAAAGTACTTGCAAAGGGAAATAAACTAAACTATATCCTGTCGTTTTGCTTCAGTTGTAGAGGTACAAGGCTTTCTCGAAAACTATATACGTTGCAGCTGAGTATTTTCTGGTTTCGTAGACTACTAACTACAACTAGGCTTAATTACTTAAAACTATCCAGTTTCCTCAAGAAAACAGAGCATGAGGAAATGGAGCAAGGTTGACTATCTGACGATAAACAAGTGTAGATTCTCAACTTGAAGGCAAGGTGGCACATCTATTAGCTCAATCTAAACCAGTTTATTGGGAACAACAATATACGATAAACTCAATACAAATTCTCAACTTGAAGGCAAGGTGGCACAACTATCAGCTCAATTTGAATAAGTTTATTATTCACACACATCAAACGATAACCAAGAACAGATTCTCTACTTGAAGGCAAGGTGGCACAACTATCATCTCAATCTGAACAAGTTTATTGAACACAAAACAGATTTGATCTAACTAAGGAAAGAATTCACCATTATAATTGCATGAAACCCTATGTGGCATAACAATTCATTATAACAGCAAAAATGCATGAATAGATACAAAAAGAGCAATATTGAGGGCAAGGTAGGCACAGCATATATTTCTCTCTTGTGCAAAAGTTATTTACAAATGAGCAAAAGCTCTTATTTATAGACATCAAAAGGTGTAGGGAACCCTAAAATCACCTTGAGTCAACTACAGTCTTGCAATGCATGCAAGATTTTATTGCTAAGCCCTAATAAAGTAAACTATACAGTTAACTGTAAAACTACCATCAGTTAACCGAAACATCTAATCTAAAAATGGACAATTGTGCAAACATGCACGTCCTTATTGAAAACAAGTTAATTGGAACACTACCATCAGTTAACGGAAAACCCTAAATGTAACTCCAAGTGAATAAAGCAAATCCTAGAATAGACATGCATGAGATGAGACAACGAGTTAACTTGAAAAGGTAATGCCAAGTTTAACTCTTGTGTAAAATGTCTATTTTGAGAGGTAGGAATTGAAGTCTACTGGCCGTGATCTCGAGCAACCAATCCCTCAACGAGATCGTTAACTAAATCACTATCTGGAGCTCTGATACTCTGTTGAAGAATGCTATGCCTGCGCAGCATGTCTTCACCCGCTGTGATCTGGGACTGAAGTTCGCCCCTACTCCTGGTTGCCTCATCGAACAATGCTGACAAGACTGTAAGCTGATTAATCTTATAGCCAATGGTCTTCCCACTGAAAATAGCATGATTGAGTGCCTGGAGCTCTAACTGAACATCAGTAAGCTCAACATAGGCACCACCCTCAATCTGATATCGACACGGTAAGCGAGATACTAAAGTCCTCACAAACCGGAGTGCACTAGTGACGTGCTCTCTACTCTCAGCCAATTTTGTCGCCATAGTCTCCTCTATCTTTGCCTTGAAAAGGAATTGTGTTTTTCAGGAGTAGATAGCTTCTCTATCCTCTGCATCTGTGACTGATTCATATGCCATACTTAGGTGAGCAATCATAATCTCATCTCGAGGTCTGTTAATTGCCATTTCTTGCTCCTCATCCTGGAGATGAAGACGGAGCTCTCGTGCATTGTATCGTAACTGATATAACTCTGTGAGCATAGAACAGCCTCTGGCAACGAACTCCTCTTCCCACTCATCCAAACGCTTGCCATATGCAACTAAATGATTAAGTTGTTCTTGTTCTGCTGGAGGCTCAAGCATTGGTGGGAGTGTGGTAATGGCATCTGACTTGTGAACAAGACCAGAAATGTATTGACGAAGTTGTCTGATTTCAGCCTTGAGGCCTGCCTTATCCTCTCCGTCCTTTAGTATTCTATCTCTAGCACTGTCTGTAGCAACCTGTAGTAGATCAACCTGAGTCTGGCGTGTGCTATGACCAAGATTGACTGTGATAACCTCGAAGTCCTGAGATTCCAACTCAGCCAAGCTCTTCCCCTGTGGAGGTACAACAGTCTCGACTATGATCTCCATATCAGTATTCCTCTTTACGTGGACCATGTTCTTGACCCTTTTGTCTGGCGCATCCTGATAAATCTCATCAAAATCAGAATGATTAAGAACATAGGATGGCTGCCTCCTCTTCCTTCCTAGCTGAGACTCAATCCAAGACTGATCTCGGCTAATGCTACTGGAAGGGTCTGTACTAGCAACAGGAGGTTGCGACGAAAGTGGATGTATAGAGGACCCACTGCGAGGTGGAGAGTCTAAATCCAATTCAATGTGAATTGGGGCTGGTGACTGCTCTGGAACCGGTGTAGGAACTTGAGGCTGAACCTCAGGCACTGGTGGACTCTGAACTGGCCTCTGAACTGGCTCAGTGATAGGCTGTCTATCAGGCTTTGTGTGTGTATTAATAGCAAGTGCCTTGCCCTTTGAATTGTTTGGCGCTTGACCTTTCTTAGGAGGGTTACTCCTTTTCTTCTGTTTGGGTTTCGACGAGGAAGGTAGTGAAGGATTCACCACTACTGGCGGCTCTGCTCTGGGCACATTTACCCTCTTGGTCTTCTTGGTGTCGAGGTAAAGTATACTGTTCTGAATAACTCTACTTGACCTCTCCTTCACCGTTGCGTACTCCTTGGCGTACCAATCAACTGCTGGCAATGGTTGTGTATCAACCTACTCTCTGAAAAACTGAGGAAGAACTTCTCCCTCATCATCTGATAGACCTCCCACATCTTCTGATAAGAAAACAGAAATCTGTGAGAGAGAGAAATGGCCATAGCTGTGTCTGCGAACCTCGAAGTCATCTGCGCAGTTTGCCCAGTAATCCTCCATAGAAGGCTCATGAAATATGCTTCCAGCAAGGCGAGTTGTATAATGACCTGAAAGATCATAGGCACGTGCTTCAACAAGATATTGGAGATGATATTTCTCGAGCTCCTGCCCCTGCAACTTTGGCATCAACCGCCGTCTTGCACCAATACATTCCAAATTGAAGAGGAAAATTGATAGATGGTCTGTTCCTACGACGTAAAAGACGATGAACATCATGCATCTGTCTCAGGAACTCCATAAAGATTGTCTTATCCGAGGGATAACGTGGAAGCATAGCTGGATTTCCTGTAAATCCATATACTCGGATGTAGGTATATGTCGGGAACTGAATAAACCAATCTGCCCAACTATCCATCGTTGCCCTAGCAACTGTCGAGATACAAACGTGCAACTCCCGGTCTAAATTTCTCACTGTATAAGTCAGGAAAGCCTCATGAACATGCTTGAAATGACATTTAGCCTTAGTGAACTCAAGCTGATCATAATACTGATAGACTTTCTGAACACTGAGAATGCCCACGGTGTTTAGTCCTCGGAACTGACCCTGAAAAGCGATCAAGTACACGAGATACGAACACATGTGAAACTCATGAGCAACTAGGAAACTGATGATCTGCTTGTGGATAATATCACTGATGAAGGATGCCCAGTCATAATGTTCTTGCTCAGATATGATGCGACCAATAATGTAATACATCCAAGGCTGAAAAATATTAGCATGTGGCTGACCTGAGACACGATTCAGGAGTGTAATTAGAATCACGTACTCATCCTTGTACTCACCACGACCCACATTGTTTGGCAATCTATTCTTTGCTTGCTTTAACCATCTTTCCACCATCTTTTTTTGACATTTGTCCATATCAGCATTGAATGCCTGCTCGCACTGCTCCATAGAAATAACCAGACTATTCGAGTGTTGAGGTATACTGAAACTTCTTTCGATGTCCACAGGCTTGAGACTACAAATAACTCGTCCATCAACTGACACTATCTCACGAGTAGTAGAGTTGTAATGCTTAATACAAGACATCATGAATTCAATACAATGAACGGAGATAGGAATGGAAGCGGCCTCCAATAACCCAGATTGCTGAATGTTCTGAATAATTGAACTTTTGATCTTGACTGGATCTAAGACTGCTTCTGGCAACACTTTATGAAGATCTGTCTCAACTGTCCCGATGAAGTTGTAAGGACTGATTTGGTCCTGTATTCGAGCTGAGTGTACTGCATTTTGAAAAACTCGCCTGTTGACTGTGAACTTGACTATGTTCTGACAAGATTTCTGGAGAGCTAAAAATAGCCTGCTGAGGCTAAAAATAGCCTTTCGAAGAGTTATTTTCGGCGAAAAATCTGAGATATGGGTTTTGTCCATAAAAAGATTCTAAGACAACCTAGAATGTCAGAAATGCGAAAATCTAACCTCTACTCGATCATGCAAAGAGTTTTCAGTTGAGAAAATTAGTAACTCAAGAACGAATGCTCTTGAAGTTAAAAATTCTTGAAAAATCAAACTCACAATTTTAATTCGAGGAAGTTACATAGAAACGATCCAGATGTTTAGACTTATCAAATTTGCCAATTTCAGGAACATGCAAACTGAAATTTGAGAGAAATCTGAGAACCAAGGAGGAAAAAGACGTTTTTTTTTGTATGTTCTTCTTCAATGAAAATCGCCCTTGAATTCTTCAAATTGCTGATAAATATGAACTTTTAACCTGCAAAAAGATATGTTAGATAAAATCCCCTTTGATTGTTGATGAGAAATCCGCCTTTGATCTGGAAAATCGCCTTTGGCTTGAAGAATTGCGAATTTGCTTTGAAGTTTGCACCTTTGTTCTTGAAGAAAATGAACTTGCCTCTTGAGAAATTACGAATTTCTATTGAACTCTGAGAATTCGCCTTTGCAAAATGAAGAATTGAATTTGCTTTGAAAAATACGAATTTCTCTTAAGATATGAATTTCCTCTTAAGAAATACGAATTTCTCAAAGCTTGGTGAATAATAAATGAAGGCGCCATGTTTAAATAAGAGAAAATTCGCACCAACTTGTGAACAACAAGATTTAAAACCCTGACTGAAATAAATGCCTTCTGATTGGACCCTTCTCAGTTTCACTGCCACTGACTCGGAGTTTGGAAATAAATAATAATAAATTAATATTCATCATGCAATTTGAAATCTTAGCACAAAGAGGGCGCCAACTTTAGAAATCGCCATTTAATGCCAAATATGCATAATAAATATTAAATATTATTCAACTTCAGTTGACAAACTAGATGAAGCTTTAGGCTTCACCGCTAGACTTCACTGATTCCGAAAAGTCATCATTCGAGCTTATAGGCATCTATTTGCACAAGATATTGCACTTTTTATTAACTTCCTACTTTGTAGCTGAGTACAAAGTTACAACTGGCCATCTTTGACACTGAATCCTGAGTGAACGGATGATGCTGAGATTGAATTGAGATATTCATTGCGAAGCCTGCTGAGCAAAGAAGAAATGTCTGCTGGGAGTCATCACTGCAAAATCCATCATTTAACACCCTGAAAAGTTAGGCGCCCTTGATTAAATTCATTTACAGGTACCAGACTACCATTTTCCTAAACTGCCATCTGATACTTCAAACAACTGCTGACGGCGACGGTGAACCCTACTGACAGGAAACCAAGCTCACTGCCTGGAGACATTCTGCATCCAACGATTGTACGCACAACATTTGAAAAGTGCATTAAGGGCCTCAAAAGTAAAAGCGCCCCTGGCCTTCAGTTGCACTGGCAGCGTTTTGACGAAAGTGTAACTTTCATCCAGATGCCCTACTTTGTCCTCCGATACTGAGAGCTGGAATGATCCAATTCGAGCCATGTTTGCTTTAACGGACAACCAGAAGCATTGAGAAGAGAAGTCTCTAGAGGCGACGAAGCAAGAAAACTGCTTCTAAGACCTCAAATAGAAGGGCGCCCTTCCCAAGATGGAATAAACGACCCACACAGCCATTTTGTGAGTTGTCTTCACTTTTCAGCATTTCGCCAAAGACCTCGCATGTACGAGTGACTGCCAAATCCCGAAGGCTGATGGCTGGGCTCGTTGGATAGATAAAATTACTACTCTTGAATCCCGTGAAGACTTCGAAAGCGAACAACTTCATCTGACAGGCCTAAAGGCTAGGCGCCTCTGGACTGTAGAAATACAATGAAAACCTTGTGCCAGTCCGCTTGTGAAATTACGTGCTTGATAGAAACTCTACCACGATCACCCGGAATGTCGGATCGATAGGCAACTTGGTGCAACGCGAAGCTGAACTAGCGTAGTACTGATGTCAGGAAGACCTCGTCAGCAAATTGGACCATTTCAAGGGTCATTTTAACCAGCGCCCCTGAGCTATAGTTGCGCTGGAAATGCAATGAAGAAGCTCAAAGACGTGAAAACCCCATTATAAGCTCATCTTCAGACGTCGGCTGCCGAAGCTCTGGAACTCGGATGATTGCGTTTGATAGCTCATTGGACGAGTAGACTAGTCGTGAAAAGATTGACTGCATCAGTCATCAGAAAAACCAAAATCCAAACCTCCTTTTAGAAGGGCGCCCTCAAGCTACAGGCGTGCTTTTACTTGAAAAAGACAAGTTTCTGCAATGTAGAACTTTGGAAATTTCAACTTCAGTCGCCAATTGCCGGAGTTACAGATCTCAGAAAGCTTCGCTAGATAGCTCATCGGATAGCCAGACCAATTTTGAAGAGTTTGACTGTATTTATGAGTATTTTCAACAAGATCTTGACCTTCAAAAAGAAGGGCGCCCCTGGGCTACAGTTGCGCTTTCTTGCTTTTCTCTGAGAAATCTTCATAATTTAATCACAACAAACTCTGTCTTGACCACTGAAACGACCATGTGCAACGTGAAATGCTATCGCGAAACGCTCCTCTATCGTGAAATGCTCCGTTCTGAGTCTCTGATTCAGGTTCTGATCAATGAAACTTCCTTTGACTGACAAACTACTAACAAAAACTCCATGCTTGATATTGCCCAAAAACTGTACTTGTCATCATTTTAGCAAGGTTTAGACTCTTTTAAACAAAATGCCTTGATGAAGCAAAAATTTTGGTTTTGGGTACAACAAGTACAAATCCCAGACTGTGTAGAAAATTGATAGAAAGTCTAGGATGAAGGGAGTTACATAACCAATATTTACACAGCAGGTCCAAAACAATTTTATCTTAACTTTTTAATGTTTATCTTCTTTCTGGAGCACAGGCTCCCTTTCTTCATTTCATAAGCTTCAGTCTATTAAAACATTTTAGAATGTCGTAGTGAGATTTAAGCTCTTAAATATAAATTGTGTCTTGTAGTTCTTATTGCTTACTTTGGTTGAGGATCGTTTAGTTATGTGGCATCCTAAATCTAGAATTATTTCATTAATTATTTTTAAAGATGCCGTGTACTTTCCCTGTGCATAGCCCAAGAATGTTTGAAGTCTTCATGAGAACTATATAGCCACTTAGCTAATATCACTATTTTAATAGATCCATTTGGGATCGGCAACTCATCAAGATTTGTGTATAACAGTGTTTGTAATGAACTTGCAAGGAAAATAAGACATTACACATAGAAATATGTGGAATAGAGAGAAATAGAATGCTTTATATTATCTTTATAGCATCACTTGGAGGGGACAGCCTTCCAATAGAGCTTTGCAATATAAAGATTCAAACTGTAATATCTCCTTTCAGATTTTTAATCACATAGGGAATTTTTGATGATTCCTTTCCATGCAACAATAGGGCATAAAAAAGAATATCAAATAGCAACAATATTAAACTGAATGATTAAACCCTTAGATCTGTTTTTTTGTTAATTCTAACAATTGGAAAAAGTACAAAAATGCTGATATGTTGAACTGAAAAGCAATTACAAGTAGTTTTTCTGAATATTTAAATCAGCAAACAATTTCAGAATATTATAATAATGAAATTGCCCACTCATAGGCATTGTACTACAGTAAGGATTGTAGATTTGATAAATGGTGGTGGTTAGGCTGGAAAACAAAAGAAAGAATGGGCGTAGGTGCTAGTACAATGGTTGTATGGCTGCTGCAGATGTATGGTCGTGGCTGGCATGGCATGGCATGGCAGGGAGGTACATGAAGAGCATTCAATTATACTGAGAGGTGGGGAGGGTGGGCGAGAGAGAGGTGAATCAGCATAACAACAATGTTTTACTTTCAAAACTTAATCAACAACAGCAGCAATATCTCAAAGCTTAATCATCCACAGTAATAACACACATGCAAGATCTAGCAATTAAGAACATAGGAAGAGCACACAATTTAGCTGGAAACCCTTGTGGGAGAAAACCACGGCAAAATGATGCTTATATAGAACTTCTCTTACAATCTTCGTAGGCACCAACACACTGGAGACACCAATCCCCACAACTAAGCACCAACTCAGCAAGAGACACCAATCTCTTATTTTGAGAGGCACCGATCCCTTCTGTTCTAAATCTCTTAACAAGTATGCTAAAATATCTTCTCCAATCTGATCAAGGTCTCGTCATAAATCTGCTCAAAACTCTTCTCTAATCTGCTCAAAAACTCTTCACACTTCTGCCATGAAATCTCTCATGAATCTGCTCGATTTTCTCTCACTATCCTACTCATATGTCTGCTCAAATTTGCTATGTAAATCTGCCATAAATCTGCTTCTTTCCTTCACAAATCTGCTCCAATTTTCTTCAATATAAATCTGATTTATCCTCCATAATATTCTGCTCTAGATCTTCTGCAACTCTGCTCTTATTCACTTATTTTTCATTGCTTTCTTACATCTAAAAACTCTCCACTTTATGCCTTTTAAATACCTTCTTTATTTGCCAAAGGAGGTGACGCTTAGGAGGTCGTCCCTATAAGAATTTGTTTGTAATTTATTTCAATTTCTTCCACAAGGGGTGCTTTATCGATAGGGTCGGCCAACCTTTAATAATTTAACTTTATTTTATTTAATCTATAAAGTAGGTGCCAATATGATTGTGGCGATTCCTCCAAGGGTCGGCCTTATTCAAATATTTCATTTTGCCTTTGATCTCCCTTATAAAGAATAAGGACTTTGCTGCAATAGTTAGCCATGTGATAATAAATGTTCTTCATAAGTTCAGCACCGTCATACAATGAAGTTGGCCAGCAACATAATGAAATTCACTTCTTAAATTTAAACTTGTCTTATATATGCCAGAACAAAAGGTGGTCAGCTAGTATCCATAATCATGTTTTCTTGGTCTCTTGATTTCATTCTTTACTTGAGTTACTTTGTATCGTGATTAGTGGCCTTTGGCCTTTATTCAATTTCCTCCATATCAATAACAACCACACACCTTTGACATTAATGACAAACTATCTTGTCCATGCCCTTTTGTGTAAAGTCCCACCCTAAATTTTCTGTGCAATTTTTTTTTCAATTCTATCTATTCGTAGTAACAGGCATTTGGTCAAACAGTTTATCAACCTGCTGTTCTGAACTTGTTTGCATTGTATTGATGATTGTTTAGCATCCAATTTACATAATAGAGGTTTTTTCACAAGCATTATATTTTCAATGTAACATAACATATGATTTACTTCAATTCAATGTATGCCCAACTTGTAAAATATACAGTTCAGAATATGATCCACCACTGGTATTAACCGGTCAATACACATACAACAAGAAATCAAAATATGATGCTAACCTGGAAGAAATGCCAAGCCAAGGAGTCATCTTCTTTACAAATAGCTGAGATTATCCTTCCTAGCTCCTTATGTTGCATGGCTTCTTAAGAGATGCTACGTTGGACCCCTTTCATCTATATCGGCTCCTTTTAGATGCCATAATATCTTATTAGTAATTGGCTGACTGAGAATTGGAGAGCTATATTCTTTATCTCCGTGGTGGGTTCCCCTCAATAATTCTCATGTTCTCTTTTCAAAATTGACTTCTTCCCAAATCGCATCCTTATGTATGGTGGCTCCAATAGATTATTCATTGACCATATTGGCAGCTATAAAGAATATAAGTGACATTCTTTTTAAATAATATTACCGTTCACCTCACCACACACAATATCCAGTATAAGTAATGGTCATGGTTGGAAATAGACCTGTCGCTAGCCTTCCAAAGACAAATTTGTATGCCACTTATAAATTTATTATGTACGGCTCCCCCTTTTTAAAATTTATGATTCATTATGGCATCCAACTTTGACTTGGCTTCCTATGGAAATTGGCATTGACTAAGTCACGTAGGAATACGAACAATTCATAAACTGTTTGAAGTCTTGGCTTTTTTTTTTTTAATGGTGGTGGCACTATCTTTTTGTTTTGCATCCTTCAACACCCGTTACCCCTCCTCAAGGTTGTGTTGGCATTTGTAATGCCAAATTTCATAAACCAATCTTCTTCTATCAATTAACCGGAACCCACACACTTTTTAAAACACTCTTGAGCTTCCTTCACAGTGACACAACTTCGTTAAGAGGAGTTTAAAGTCTCCATGACTCCTAGTTATATATTTAATTTGTATTGCGTCCCTTCTAAAAGCTTGCGATACATTATGCAGTTGCTATACTGCTAACAAATATGCTACGATGAGCAAATAGCTAGTCTTGGAAAATATCATGAATTTCTCCCTTCATCATAAATGGTACTGACCCTCCATAAAGGCATTATTTAATTTTGAAAAATCAATTTGGCTCAACTTGAAACTAGTAATAAAATAAATATCATTCTCAAATCAACCAGTCATCCACATTTAATCTGCAAAATCCAAAATTTGGCTTGGAACAAGACATCCCAAATTTTGCTAACTCCAACTATTAATTCCAAGCAAGAAACCTAAATGGTCTCTTCAACGACCAGCTGGGATAGGTCTCCACTACTGAAACTGGTTTACCCTTAAGGTTTTCGTCCTAGGGTTTCAGCTCCCAAGAAGCTCTCCAAAATCCAATTAGAAAAATAAACCAAGCCTCAATGAAAAATGAGCCTTTCAAAACCTTTATTCCACCTTCTGTAACTGTTCCCCCTTTTCTTGAAAACCCCAAATTCACTTTTAATCTTACTCCTTATTTCTCCAAAAGCAACTTTTAATAAAATATTTAACTTTTTCGACTAAATTCACTTTTACATTATAATTAAAATAATTAAATTAAGTTGCCTTTTATTTTATGTTTTTTGGACAACTTAATTAATTATTTAATTATTTACAATATTTCCCGCTCCATAACTAAACTGCGGAAAATACACAATCCTGAACCAAGATCATATTTGATGGTGCCAAAATACCTTGGAGCTCCTCGAAACATCAAATAACCCTCCAGGCACGATCGATGGTCATCGAGAAAGCCAAAGCTACATTTGATATTACCATGACCGAAAACAGGGACATTACAGTCTACCCTCTCTAAAGATTGCTTGCCCTCAAGCAATGCTATGGCACCCTCAATAACATCTAGCTGAGCCCAACTGAACTCAAGAGTGATCCCGGGGTCCCAAATCAATATATGGAAATATCCACCATGTTGACGTTGCACTACTCTGATAAAAACTGTTAATCCATAATACCAAGTCTGTGCTCTCTCCTCCGGTAACCCCAAAATGTAATCATCATCAAAATCCAAATTGAAAGATCTTCGAGCTCTGAAATCTATATCATGAGAAGTCTCTTGCTAAGGTGCCACAATGAGGCCCATGTCTGCAATCCCATTGCCTAACACGATCCTGAGCAACAAGAAATATAATATGCTCATCCCCAAAGAGTAACCCTCAACATATCTCCTCACAGTATCTCGGAAGTGATGCCAATTAGTAATCGAAAGCCGATAACAATAGTGTTATCCCTAAAATTATATATACTGACAATGCCATCTCGATCATAGACTGATAACCCCTCAAGGACACCTAATCTCCAAGTGTCAACATGCCCATATTGAGCACATCAACTCATCCAATCGGTTGCAATCATCATAGTAACATTTGTAGATTTATCCATCAACATCTCGAACTGATTGTAGTAACCATCACTCATATTGGTGGGAGCTAAAAATAATTGCTCTAACTCTGTAAATCCTCCCACAATCTACTGCCTAGAAGCCTGTAAGTACTCAAAGTCCATTTGCCCATAAACTGATGTTGCCATAATCAACATGGAAATGCTAGAGCAGTAGCTGTCATAAATCATTAGCCCTGAAAACATAGGAAATGTGAGTGTGGGAATGACCAAAGGAACTCCTCAAATAACCAAATTACCTCTACTAATCAACACCAACTGAGAATTGCTCCACTGCTGGGTTGGAGGTATTGGCCAATCCATTTGCATGCTATCATTCAATGTTCTATGTAGGCTGATTGGAAAGTGGACAGCGGTACCAACTCTAAGTTTTGTCCACCACTCCAATTTTGAATCAACATCACACCCCTGGTAATTGTACCTAGATCCCAAATCCTATAATTATCACCAATCATACCCACACATGTCCTCATGGCTGCTGCAACAAATGATGAAAGTCATGTTAAGTCTGAAAAATCAGATCTATAACCACCTTGGAATTGCTTCTACTGTCATAAACTAATTAGCATTCCAATTCCAAGCACTATAGTGACAAAAACGTGCACACCAATCCATGCAATCAGCTGCTATCATGAATGCAAAGTCTGAAAATATCATGCTCAGCACCATAGAACATCCCTTAAACATTAATGTGTAAGTAGGAAACCAAAGACTCAAGTCTAAACATTCTTCCACAATTTGATGCACATTGTTGTTATGCATTTTAATGAAGTAAGGAATAGTGAATCCATTATGAAACACCATGTCTTCTGAATAACTTGGGCCCACAAACACCCTTTCATGCTTAGCCATTAATTTTTGAATATCAACAAGATGAGGGCCTTTAATAATGTCAACCATAAAATTCTTATCTACCATCTTATGATGAACAAAATCATATAAAGTTAATGGACTGCTGTTCACACTCATAAAATCAGCATCTATTTCATACCTTTCACCAATGTCTTCATGGATTTCATATATATCTTCTTCCACTTCTAGATGTTCATCATTATTTACAAATTCAAAAAGTGTATCATGCTCATACAAAGACATTAGACTGCGGTTAACACTCATAGAATCCACATTTTCTTCATTCCTTTTAATGGTGTTCTCAAAGGTTTTATGCACACCTTCACCCAATGTTGGATGCCCATCATTATTTGTTGATTCATGAAGTGTATCACGCTGAAACTTGCCTTCATTACTTGTTATATCTGCTATCTCATGGCTGCAAGCTGCATTTTTAAGTGAAAATTGATCCTCAAGATTCAAGAATTCAAATTCTTAATGTGGGTTCCCATCCCTATAAGCATACTAAATTCCCCTAATATGAGGAATACTGGAATCATTATGCGATGTTTCACATCTATGAAGTTCATCAATCCCTTCAACTAATTTCGTAGTCTCTATAATCCTTGTATCACTTTCATGTCCTTCGGACTTAGCTACAATAGAAGTAGAATTTTCCGATTTGTATAAAGACAAGTGAGCCATACTTAACTGTAAGCAAAGATAATCAGCCTCTTTTTCCTTGTCTTCAGCGAATTTGGTAGCAAGATCCCTATCCATGAGCAATTGTAAGTAATCTGATTTCATCATTTCCAATGCTTCTTTGGTAGAGTACAATTGAGTAAGAGTGAGTCCACTTGCAACTCCCCTTTGCTTCTCTTCAATTTGAACTTTCCAAATGAGATCTTCAATGTATTTGTGAGTATTATCTGCCCTCGTTAATACTTGCACAACTTCCTCTTCTGTTACCACAAGTTTGTCCTTCAAATCTTGCAATGCTAGAGGTCTTTGATCAAGTTCATCAAAGTGACTTGGGCTGCCACATGTTAAATTTTCTGATTTTCTTTCATGTGTAGGAACCATATTGTCATCAAAATCAGTTGTTTTGCTAGTTGATGCCTTGCAATCATCAAGTAAGAATTATGGGACAACATTATGAACAAACCCAGTGTCATCCAATAAATCCATCTCTTCACAAGACCTATCAATAACCACCTCTAAATCACCAACATAGAGACTCATGTACACCTCACTTGTAGAAGCAACAAGTGACTCTTCTTCCTTAATGTCCATGGTATTACTCTGTTGGAAAGAAACATTGTGGAAATCATTCTTTTGATTGTTTGTCCATACATCCTCATTTGCTGATTTAGTGAACTCCAAATCAGCAAATTGTTCGTTCTCAACATCATCGTGAAGATCAATGTACTCTACTGCATTAATAGAGGCACTTGAAGAACTAGCTTCGTCCTCATTTTTAGAAGCATCATTACCATTATGAACAACTTCCACCACATGTATCTTTTTTCCGACCACCTCTTCCGCGACTGTTTGCTCTTCCTCTAGTCTCTTCGCCATTTTACCTGTGCATCAGTGATTAGGCTCCCAAGTTCCCTTGCATGAAAAACAAAGATTTTTCCTTTAAGTTAATTCCTACTGATTTATTTTTTTCTTGTACTGGTATAGTACTTTTCCTTAGTAATTGCTTTATTTTCTTCTGCAAAAAGAGGTTCGTAATGTCCCCTTCTCAAACCTGATCGTTCATGTGACCGTTGGCCTTTTTTCTGGAAACCCGAAGGCTGGTCGGAAGGTAAAATTAGGGTTTCCTATTTTTGAGGAGGTCTTTGCTCAGAGATGGTGGATTCAATGGCGGATTCCTTCTGGGTTTTCAGAGGGCTTCGCAGTGGTATGTTCATCTCGGCATTCAGAGCACTTTTTGGAATTTACTATTTTTAGTAAATTCTATTTTTGGCAGCTTTCCAGATGAGTTCAGCTCGGTTGACTTCCTCCTTCAGTTTGGTCAGATGTTTGGCTCAGTATTGGCTTCAGAGCACCTTCGGAGGAATAAGCTAAGTCATTTAATTAAAAGGGTCACGTTTAAATATTATATTTTAACGTTGACCATGGGCCTAGATTAATGACTTAAAGATGTTTTTAAAAAGGGGTCTTTGAGGGTGGCGCCCTCATTAAAAGAATATTTTAATTATTGCAAAGTCAAAGCAAGGATATGAAGGGCGAAATTATTTAAGCATGATATTTATTTAAAATATCAAATCTTAAGCCATAAAGGAGAAGTACGCCATCTTGAGGAGATGAGGGGTTTTGACCTAAAAGCTGATTTTAGGGTTTCGTGAAGTCAAACGAAACTTATAAAGAGGAGTCTTGTGCATCATTTTGGGGATCTTTGGACGACTATACTGTTATGCTGCCGGATTGGCTCTGGGATTGCTTCGAGGAATGAAGGCCTCCTAGCTTGGGCATCACTTCGTGTTTGCAAGACAACATCTAGTGGTGAATCATTGTACTGTGAGTTGCATTTAGTTTGTGTTTTGTTCTCAGCTCATAGCATAGTTAAATCAGATTGGCATATTAGTGTTTCAGCATCTTGCATTGTTGTAGACAGCAGTTTCATGTTTTTATTCATCTATCAAAAAATACAAAAATAGTAGTTCTGGGTATTGCATTTATAGTTGTGTTTAGGGGAGGCGAATGTTTGTCTCAAATCTCAGATTTTAATGTGTTGTATTTAATTTTTAATGCCAAGTCGAATTCTTCAGCTGGGCCGTACCTTTCAGCCTTCTTGGAATTCGTGCATTAATCATTGGGGATAGTTTGATCTGTTTTTAGAGTCTTTGTTGAGTCGCCATCATTGCTAGGGCATTTTGCATCCTGTTTCGTGTTAATCGGATGATTATTGAGCAAGTTATGAACATTACCTTGAATTTGTAAGTTGCTGGTTACTCTTTTAAAAGTGCAGATCTGTCAAAAAACAGTATACAGAAATCTGCTTTCCTAATTTGTGGTTTGGACACTGTGATCACTTAAGGATTGTAGCTGATTCATTATTGAATGTACTATTTGATAAGTATCTGATATCTGGACATTGCAGGCAATAATAATCTTTGTAAACTGGCAGTAGTACTGACCAGTGTTCTTAAAATTGCTTTGTCTCGATTTGTAATACTCATTCTTATCTTCAGTATTAGTTAAGATAGTTATAACTCTGCCCTATGGTAGCTACTCTCCCATCTTGGGTCAGCAAGCACATTCTGGGTGTTGAGTGTTTTCCAGCTTCAGCATTTCTCTTTCAAAGTTGTGTTATTGTAATCACTCCGTCTTATGGTCGCCCCTCACTCCGCATTGGATTGGGTAGCACATACTTGACGTTGAGTTCTTTTCTGCATTTAGAATAGAAGACCCTCTGACCAATGCTCGCCATCATCGGCGCCATTCTGGTTAGAGTTACAGCATAAGCAGTTCAATTTAGATCCTCTGACCAATGGTCGCCATCATCGGCGCCATTCTGGTTAGAGTTGCTTTTTTGCACGTTTTGGGTTTCTCCTCTAACCTTAACGGGTGTACTGCTTTGTAATCTGTTTACTTAAAAACGAAAAAATTTGGCTCGGAATATTTCACGGGTATCAGAGCCACGCATCCTGCCATCCTGTGAAATCAGCCTTCTATGAGTGACAGAGAATAGAGGTATTTGGCAAGAGTATACAAGAGGGATACAGTTCAGACACAGTTTTATCAACCTCCAGAAGGTCAAACAGCTTCAGGGATTTTGAGGGCGAATTGGGAGCCTTCACAAGAAACAGAAATGGGGGATAATGAAAGAAATGAAAGGATTCTTGGTGGCGGTGAAAGAAGCTCTGGCAACAGAGATGACAGTGGAAAAGGAGGAGAGAGATCTACGAGTCCCGGGAAGGATTTTGGAAAAAAGATGGATGCCTTGATGGACATGGTATCTTTCATGATGGGGAGAATGGGACAGAATAATGTTCCACAGAACAACTCAGGCCACAGAGGGGAGCATAGTGCTTCCAACCAGCATGATGAGCATGCAGCCCGGACAGTGTCAAACAACACTTACATCTCTTCCAGACCATTCAAGCCCACTTTTTTAGTTCCTGTAGTCAATCAGCCAGAACCTGAAGAGAATGCTTCATGGGTGGAGCAGTTGAGGGTTGGCCGTACAGAGTATGACTCTCTACCTGTCGACATCAGGATGGACATGTCCTTCAATGATTTCATGGATCATAAGAGGAAGAACAAAGGGCAAGGAAGAAATTTTGATCAAAGAAGACCATCAAATCAAGGAGACTTGTACCAAGCTGTCAACAAAGTTATACTTCCTCATTTTGATGGGAGTGATACAAGTTCAGCCCGAGCTTGGATTCAAAAGCTGGATAATTATCTAGCTCTCAGACCAATGGCGGAAGATGAAGCGATTAAGTTCGCTACGCTACACCTTGATGGGGTGGCGCACGAGTGGTGGTACCATGGCCTCGTCACTCTAGGCCATCGGTCTATCACAACATATGATGAGTTCACCACTAGGCTCATCGAAAGGTTTGAGAAAAAAGATCCTGAGATCCATTTCAGAGAGCTTGCTCAATTGAGACAGTATGGCACAGTTGAAGCCTACATCGCAGAGTTTCAGAGACTCTCAGTCATGGTGACTGGAATCACGGAAAGGAGATTGGTGATTCTTTTTAGTGAAGGGTTGACAGAACCCCTCAAAGGCTGGATTAAAGCCTTTGATCCTCCAACACTGCAAGAGGCCATGAAAAAGGCAAGAAACATGGAGTGGGCTGCTCCTAAGGCAAAATTTCAGTCAAACTCCCCTTTTCAGAAAAGGGATAAAGGAAAAAGGCCTCAGCATAAAAATCATTTGAGACCTCAGAACAAGGAGTTCAAGAATCGCAATCCCCATGTCACCAGGTTGGATCAAGAAACCCTGAATGAACTCAGAAGAAAAGGGTTGTGTTTTCGGTGTCAGGAAAAATGGTCTCAAGACCATGTTTGTCCTAAAGGGGTTAAGTTTAATCAGATTGAGTATTATTCTGCTGGGGAAAGTAGTTCTGATTTTTCCGACCAGCAATCTGATTTTGAAGAAAATGAAGAAGCTAGAGCTCCAGAAGAGTCCGGAGATGAGAAGGGAAGTGGTGGAGTTTTAGCTCAACTTTCCAGTTTTCAAAGAAACGAATCATTCAAGGTTCGTGGGATGGTCAAAGGGCAGCGAATCGTTGCTTTGATCGATACTGGAGCAACTCATAACTTCATTGATGAAGTTGTGGTAGCCAAGAAGGGGCTGCAAACAGAGGAGTTCGAAGGATTCAAGGTCATGGTTGCCGATGGATTTCATATTACTTGCACCAAGAAAATATCTAACATGACCATGCAGTTGGGCAACTACGAAGTCAAGGATGACTTCTATGTAGTTCACATTGGGGATACTGATGCGTTCTAGGCATTCAATGGCTGCGATCTCTTGGAGAGATCTCTTTGAATCTGCAGACTATGGAGTTGAAGTTCCAATCAGATGGGAAGAAGATAGTTTTGAGAGGCATGTCCAATGGGGGTCCTCGAGTAGTGTCATTCAAAAGAATGGCAAAGCTGATCCGTCACGATCAAGCTGAGTGGGTTGCCGAATGCATGATACTTCCTGCTAGTCCTGTTGAGACTAAACGTGACCAACCTCCTGATATCCAGTCACTACTCACGAAGAAGAGCAAAGTCTTTGCAGATTTGCCTCCTGGACCACCACCTGAACGAGGTTCAGAACACATCATAGAGCTCAAAGAAGGAGCCAAACCGGTGATCACAACTCCATATCGGTATCCGAAGAGGCAAAAGGATGAGATCGAGAAGAATATTCGGGAACTTTTGGAGATGGGTTTCATACGCCCAAGCAAGAGCCCTTTGCATCTGCAGTGGTTCTTGTGAAAAAGAAGGATGGTACCATGCGCATGTGCGTGGACTATCGTGCTTTGAACCAAAGCACCATCAAAAATAGATACCCCATTCCCAGGATAGATGAGCTCATTGATGAGCTACATGGGGCTAAGTTCTTTTCGAAGATTGATCTGAGGTCGGGTTACCATCAGATACGAATGAGGGGATCAGATGTGGAAAAGACAGCTTTCAGATGCCACTATGGCCATTTTGAATTCTTAGTCATGCCATTTGGGTTGACTAACGCTCCGGCTACCTTTCAGTCTTGCATGAACCGTGTCTTCCAGAATCAGTTACGAAGGTTTGTGCTGATATTTTTTGATGACATTCTGATCTACAGCAAGACTTGGGAGGATCACCTCAAGCACTTGGAGGAAGTGCTTAGTATCATGGAATCTGAGAGCTTATTTGCCAAAGCTTCCAAATGTGAATTTGGAATGGTGGAGTTACTGTACCTTGGCCACATAATCAGTGCTGAGGGAGTGAAGGTGGATCCAGAAAAAATCAAAGCAGTAGTTGATTGGCCACCTCCTGAGAGCTTGACCCAGTTGAAAGGTTTTTTGGGTCTTTGTGGTTTTTATCGGAGATTCGTAAAGGGGTATTCACAGAATGCTGCTCCCCTTACTGATCTCACCAAAAAGGGAGCCTTTGCTTGGTCAGAAAAGGCTCAAATTGTTTTTGATAAATTCAAGAAGATCATGAGTTCGTGCCCAGTCTTGGCTATCCCGGATTTCTCCAAGCCATTCGAGCTGCAATGTGATGCATCAGGTGAAGGAGTGGGGGCTGTCCTGATGCAAGACAAACACCCTATCGTGTTTGAAAGCAGAAAGTTACGGGGTGTTGAGAGGACATACTCAATCTATGATAAAGAAATGCTTGCCATTATGCATGCATTAGCCAAGTTCAGGCAGTACTTGGTGGGGAACAAATTCGTGGTTAAGACTGACCACAATAGCCTCAAGCATTTTATGCACCAGAAGGATCTAAATGAGAGGCAACAGAAATGGGTGAGTAAGCTTCAAGCTTACGACTTTGACATTGAATATGTCAAAGGGAAAAATAATGTCGTGGCCGATGCTCTCTCCAGAAGGCCTCATCTTAGCTCATTGTGTGAGCTTACTGCAGATTGGAGAGACATGTTGCTTGCTGATTATGCCAAAAATCAGTTTGCAACCAGCATTCTGGAAGGTACTTTCCATGATGAAAGGTACCAGGTGGTTGAGGGATTGATCCATTATAAGGGAAGAATCTTTCTAGTGGCTGATTCTAAGCTCAAGAAGAAGATTCTTTTGAATTTTCATGACATTCCAGTTGCTGGTCACCAAGGTTTTTTCAAGACCTATAGGCAGATCCGAGAAAGGTTTTCTTGGAAAGGTTTGAAGAGAGAGGTTCAACGCTACATTCAGGAATGTCCTGTTTGTCAAGCAAATAAAAATGAGCATACATTGCCAGCCGGTTTGCTGCAACCACTTCCAATTCCCAATCAAAAATGGGAAAGCATTTCAATGGATTTCATCACTGGGTTGCCCAAGGCCCAAGGGAAGGATTGCATTTACGTGGTAGTTGACAGATTAACCAAGTTTGCTCATTTCTTTGCCATTACCAGCACTTTTTCTGCAGCCCAAGTTGCAGATTTGTTTTTTCGAGAAGTGTTTAGGCTTCATGGGTTGCCAAAGAATATTGTAAGTGATAGGGACAGCAAGTTCCTAAGTACCTTTTGGCAGGAAGTTTTCAGAATGAGTGGTACTGTGCTCACTCCAAGCACGAGTTATCACCCCCAAACTGATGGGCAAACAGAAGTGGTGAACAAGTGGCTGGAAGGCTACTTGAGAAACTATGTGTCAGAACAACAGAAAGCTTGGGTTAAGTGGCTGCATATAGGCGAGTACTGCTACAACTCTACTTTCCATATGTCAATCAAAATGTCTCCTTTCTTGGCACTATATGGGTATGATGCACCCAGTTTTGCAGATTTGGTGTTTGGTGACAGCAAAGCACCATTAGCCAAGGATTTGTTGCAGCATAGTCAAGACATAATGAGATCCTTGAAGGATAATTTGCAGATTGCACAAAATCAGCAGAAGTTGTATGCTGATCAGAGGCGTGTAGAGCGTTCTTTTGAGGTTGGGGATATGGTCTATCTCCGTTTACAACCTTATAGACAGTCTACTCTCAAGAAGAGTGGAGTTGAGAAGCTCAAACCTCGCTTCTATGGGCCATTTAGGGTCATCAGAAAAGTTGGGGCAGTAGCTTATGAATTAGAGCTACCTTCAGATAGCAGAGTGCATAACGTCTTCCACGTGTCTCGCCTCAAGAAGGCACTTGGACACAATGTGGTTGCTTCTTCACAGTTGCCACCGTTGGATGAAGAAGGACAGTTGGTTCTAGTTCCGAGGAGATACTTGATGTCAGAGAACGTTCCTTGAGGAATAGAACTATCAGAGAATGTTTGGTAAAGTGGAAGAACCTGCCTATGGAGGATGCAACTTGGGAAAGTGATGAGATATTGCAGCATCCTAGTTTGCGATTGCTTGAGGACAAGCAATCTTGGGGAGGGCGGACTGTAATGTCCCCTTCTCAAACCTGATCGTTCATGTGACCGTTGGCCTTTTTCTGGAAACCCGAAGGCTAGTCGGAAGGTAAAATTAGGGTTTCCTATTTTTGAGGAGGTCTTTGTCTTCAATGGCGGCGGGTTTTCGAGTATGTTCATCTCGGCATTCAGAGCACTTTTTGGAATTTACTATTTTTAGTAAATTCTATTTTTGGCAGCTTTCCAGATGAGTTCAGCTCGGTTGACTTCCTGCTTCAGTTTGGTCAGATGTTTGGCTCAGTATTGGCTTCAGAGCACCTTCGGAGGAATAAGCTAAGTCATTTAATTAAAAAAGTCACGTTTAAATATTATATTTTAACGTTGACCATGGGCCTAGATTAATGACTTAAAGATGTTTTTAAAAAGGGGTCTTTGAGGGTGGCGCCCTCATTAAAAGAATATTTTAATTATTGCAAAGTCAAAGCAAGGATATGAAGGGCGAAATTATTTAAGCATGATATTTATTTAAAATATCAAATCTTAAGCCATAAAGGAGAAGTACGCCATCTTGAGGAGATGAGGGGTTTTGACCTAAAAGCTGATTTTAGGGTTTCGTGAAGTCAAACGAAACTTATAAAGAGGAGTCTTGTGCATCATTTTGGGGATCTTTGGACGACTATACTGTTATGCTGCCGGATTGGCTCTGGGACTGCTTCGAGGAATGAAGGCCTCCTAGCTTGGGCATCACTTCGTGTTTGCAAGACAACATCTAGTGGTGAATCATTGTACTGTGAGTTGCATTTAGTTTGTGTTTTGTTCTCAGCTCATAGCATAGTTAAATCAGATTGGCATATTAGTGTTTCAGCATCTTGCATTGTTGTAGACAGCAGTTTCATGTTTTTATTCATCTATCAAAAAATACAAAAATAGTAGTTCTGGGTATTGCATTTATAGTTGTGTTTAGGGGAGGCGAATGTTTGTCTCAAATCTCAGATTTTAATGTGTTGTATTTAATTTTTAATGCCAAGTCGAATTCTTCAGCTGGGCCGTACCTTTCAGCCTTCTTGGAATTCGTGCATTAATCATTGGGGATAGTTTGATCTGTTTTTAGAGTCTTTGTTGAGTCGCCATCATTGCTAGGGCATTTTGCATCCTGTTTCGTGTTAATCGGATGATTATTGAGCAAGTTATGAACATTACCTTGAATTTGTAAGTTGCTGGTTACTCTTTTAAAAGTGCAGATCTGTCAAAAAACAGTATACAGAAATCTGCTTTCCTAATTTGTGGTTTGGACACTGTGATCACTTAAGGATTGTAGCTGATTCATTATTGAATGTACTATTTGATAAGTATCTGATATCTTGACATTGCAGGCAATAATAATCTTTGTAAACTGGCAGTAGTACTGACCAGTGTTCTTAAAATTGCTTTGTCTCGATTTGTAATACTCATTCTTATCTTCAGTATTAGTTAAGATAGTTATAACTCCGCCCTATGGTAGCTACTCTCCCATCTTGGGTCAGCAAGCACATTCTGGGTGTTGAGTGTTTTTCAGCTTCAGCATTTCTCTTTCAAAGTTGTGTTATTGTAATCACTCCGTCATATGGTCGCCCCTCACTCCGCATTGGATTGGGTAGCACATAACTTTTTATTTTTATTTTTATTTTTTATTTTTTTTAGGCTCCGCATAGCTGCGTTTTTGAAAACCTCCACCGGGGACGGGGAGACTAGAACTCATGACCAGCAGAGCCACGGAAGTACTAAGCCAACCGAGCTAGGGCCCCCGCGGTAGCACATACTTGACGTTGAGTTCTTTTCTGCATTTAGAATAGAAGACCCTCTCACCAATGCTCGCCATCATCGGCGCCATTCTGGTTAGAGTTACAGCATAAGCAGTTCAATTTAGATCCTCTGACCAATGCTCGCCATCATCGGCGCCATTCTGGTTAGAGTTGCTTTCTTGCACGTTTTGGGTTTCTCCTCTAACCTTAACGGGTGCACTACTTTGTAATCTGTTAACTGAAAAACGAAAAAATTTGGCTCGGAATATTTCAAGGTTCTAACACTTCGGGATGTTTTTAGAAACTTCGTTAAATTCCTATCATAGTTTTAGAAATTTTGCATTAATTCTGTCAAAAGCTCCTGCATAGACTTCATCTTTCCCAATGAAATAACCAACACCTTGCAGCAACTGAAAAGACTAAGGGCCGATCACTCACCAAAAGCAAACCAAGAGTGAACTTACCCAACTTCCTGATGCAAAGAAATGCAAGCAAGCGGTTGGAAACCACTATTCTGATTAGATTTTCTGCTATTAAGATTTGGCGTTAAAACACATCGGCTGGTAGAATCAATAGCTCGAATACCACTGCAATGTCCCACCCTAAATTTTCTATGCAATTTTTTTTCAATTCCATCACTTCGTAGTAACAGGCATTGTGTCAAACAGTTTATCAATCTGTTGTTTTAAACTTGTTTTCATTGTATTGATGATTGTTTAGCATCCAATTTACATAATAGAGGTTTTCTCACAAGCATTATATTTTCAATGTAACATAACATATGATTTACTTCAAATCAATGTACGCCCAACTTGTAAAATATACAATTCAGAAAATGATCTACCATTGATATTAACCAATCAATACGCATATAACAAGAAATCAAAATATGATGCTAACTTTGAAGAAATGCCAAGCCAAGGAGTCATCTTCTTTACAAATAGCTGAGATTATCCTTCCTGGCTCTTTATGCTGCATGGCTTCTTAAGAGATGCTACGGCTAGAATAAACCAACTATAATAAATGTGACGCTAGACCCCTTTCACCTGTATTGACTCCTTTGAGATGCCATAATATCTTATTAGTAATCGGCTGATTGAGAATTGGAGAGCTATAGTCTTTATCTCTGTGGTGGGTTTCCCTCAATAATTCTCATGTTCTCTTTTCAAAACTGACTTCTTCCCAAGTTGCATCCTTATGTACGACGGCTCCAATAAATTATTCATTAAGCATATTGGCAGCTATAAAGAATATAAGCGGTAACTTCTTTTTAAACTAATATTATTGTTCACCTCACCACACACAATCTCTAGTATAAGTCATAACTGGAAGTAGACCTATTGCTAGCCTTCCAAAGACAAATCTGTAAGGCACTTGTAAATTTATTATGTATAGCTCCCCCTTTTAAAAATTGTGATTCATTATGGCATCCAACTTTGACTTGGCTTCCTATGGAAATTGACGCTAACCAAGTCACGTAGGAATACAAACAATTCATAAATTGTTTGAAGTCTTGGCTTTTCTTTATGGTGGTGGCACTATCTTTTTATTTTGCATCCTTCAACACCCGTTAACCCTCCTCAAGGTTTCCCCTAGCATTTGTAATGCCAAATTTCATAAACCAACCTTCTATCAATTAATTGGAACCCACACACTTTTTGAAACACTCTCAAGCTTCCTTCACACTGACACGACTTCCTTAATAGGAGTTCAAAATCTCCATGGCTCCTAGTTATATATTTAATGATTAATCTGTATTGTGTTCCTTCTAAAAGCTTGTGATACTTTATGCAGTTGCTATACCGTTAACAAATATGCTATTACGAGCAAATAGCTAGTCTTGGAAAATGTCATGAATTTCTCCCTTCATCATAAATGGTACAAACCCTCCATAAATGCATTATTTATTTTGAAAAATCAATTCGGCTCAACTTGAAACTGTTAATAAAATAAATATCATTCTCAAATCAACCAATCATCCATATTTAATTTGCAAAATTCGAAATTTGGCTTGGAACAAGACATCCCGAATTTTGCTAATTCCAACTATTAATTCCAAGCAAGAAACCTGAATGGTCTCCTCAGCAACCACCTAGGATAGGTTTCCATTGCCGAAATGGTTTACCCTTAGGGTTTTCATCCTAGGGTTTCAACTCCCAAGAAGTTCTCCAAAATCCAATTAAAAAATAAACAAGCCTCCTTGAAAAGTGAGCCTTCCAAAATCTTTATTCCACTTTCTGTAATTGCTCCCCCTCTTGTTGAAAACCCCAAATTTAATTTTAATCTTACTCCTTATTTCTCCAAAAAGTGACTTTTAATAAAATATTTAACTTTTTCGACTAAAGTCACTTTTACATTATAATTAAAATAATTAAATTAAGTTGCCTTTTATTTTGTGTTTTTTGGCAATTTGATTAATTATTTAATTATTAAAATATTTCCCACTCCACAACCAAACTGCGGAAAATACACAATCCTGAACCAAGCTAATATCTGATAGTGCCAAAATACGTTGGAGCTTTTCAAAACATCAAATAACCCTCTTGGCGTGATCGACGGTCACCGAGAAAGCCAAATCTACATACGATATTGACATGATCGAAAACAGTTACATTACATTTTGACATCAATGACAATATTTCCAACAATCTCCCCCTTTGCCATTGATTGTAACACAAACATAATCCTCTCTTTTTGCACTACTCCCCCTTTCTATATCTCTCCCCCTTTGACATCAATGGAAAAGTGAAACTTAATATTTTCTCAAAGAAGAAACTCCCCCTAGCTGTAATTCTTCCTCTTGACATAAGCGATACCATTCTTCCTTTTCCTATATCGCTTCCTTCCTGTAACTCTTCCTCTATGACATCAATAGCAACAAGATGCCTTATTACCTTCATCTAGAATATGCATTAGCTGATCTCTCTTTGAATTGTCTTCTCCACAAAGCTGAAAGATATTGTATTGATTAGCTCCCCCTTCCTCTACTTCTCCCTCTTTTGAAAACAATGGCAAAAAGGGATGCTGATCCATCTTTGACCTTTCTTCTTCAAGGGACTAAAGGATAATACAATGGTAAGCTCCCCTTGAAATCATGCTTCTTCTTACAAACTTAGTGATACTTCTTGTGCACGGAGCACAAGTATAGATTTTTCTTTCTCTTGCTCTTATTTCCTCTTCCAAACTTTTGTAGGTTCTCCTTTCTGTTTAGCTATGGTATCTACCTTCTTGTTTTTTCTAGCAGATAAAAGACGATTTCTGCAAAGTTGTGCTATAAAGTTGTTGCATTTATAACATATGACATTATAATTCACTGAAAAAGCACATGAAGTGTAGTTCCTACTTGAGAACCCAAAAGCATTCCTTGCACGAACTCTACAATCCACTGCTTTATGACCAAAATGATTGCATAAATAGTAATAACCATAGAAATAGTGATAAAACCTGGTCATTGGCACATGTTTTGAAGGGAATGATCTTCTATAGTTACCCTTTTTGTCATTGCGAGGGATATTACCTTCTTCCTTCTTGGTGTTATCCCTATTGATGGATCTTTTGATAACATCAGCATAGCCTCTTGTCTTTTCTTCATTTATCTTCTTTGGGGATTGTGTGGTTTTTGCGTTTTGACCTTCTTCATAACCAATACCGCTCTTATTGTAAGTTGACCTTTGGGAATTGAGAATATTATTAACATTTTCATACTCTTCTCATTCTTCAGGTCTTTGTTAAATTGAGTACTTGTTTTCCCCAATTGCTTTCTCAAAGAAACAATCTCAGACTCTAGTCTCTCACAATTTTCTTCTTTTGCTTTCAATTGGATTCGTACCTCTTCCTATATTTTCATTTCCTCGTCAATTTGAACTTTCAGATCTATGATCATCTTCTTTGATTCTTCAAGACCTTGTGATATTTTTTCCTTAGATTCACAATCCTCTTGAAGTTGTAATTTTTTGCTTTGAATTCTTCTAAGCTTCTCGATCTCATTGCATAATGGAGTTCCTCCTCAAGATCCACTTCTCCTTCGTCTTCGCTATCCTCTTCTTCTAAATCTCTTTCTTCTTTCTTTTTGTTTCATCATCCTTTGATTCCATCACCACGAATAGTATTTCTTCTCTATCACTGTTAGAAATTTCTTCGTCGCTTTCCTCCAAGGAGCTACTGTTTGCCTACGGAATGGGATTCTAATCTGACGTACTACTGGCAAACTCGTAATAAACAGAACATAGGATAAAACAGTAAACTGAAGATATCATAGTAAAATGCCAGAAACTTTATTCATTCTCAGGAATATCATGTACAAAGGGTATCACAATGCTTACAATATAATCATCGGCAACAAAACTCATTCATTATTCATAACTCATGACTATCTCCCGACTATCCCAACCGACTACATATAACGCTCGGCGGTGGTTAGACAACCAACCGACACGACGCTTCATAACAACATTACATTAACATTAATCAGAACATGTTTTGCCGAGAGTACATGACATTACATGACATTATTATTCTTTACTAACTATTGTTTTATTTGACAATTGCCGAGTACGACCGAGGCCGACTACGACCGAGGCCAACTACGGTCGACAACAAGTAAAATATCCGACTAACATCATCCCCCCCAAAAAGGAAGTCGTCTTCCAGACAACATACATACAACAAGATAAGATTACTGAGAAGTAGGGGGAAGGGAGTGCATCCCTGGATGCACAGATGACGTCGGAGTGGTGGAAGAATGCTCTACTCTCAGACGCCTCAGCTCCTCCGTGCGTGTGCAAAGCTGCCGATCTGCCAGGATCTCCCTCTCCCTCGCCGCCTTCACCATCAGGGCTGCCTCCATCAGTTGGCTCTTTGCCTGCTCTGCTTCGGCCTTCTTGGCCGCCAATTCTACCTCTTTTGCAGCCAACTGGTCCTCCAATGCTCTCATTTTCTGCTGCCATGCTGCTTCTTTCTGCTGTGCCTCCTCCTCCAAGGCTGCCACCCGAGGCTCCAAGATGTCCAATCGGGCTCCCCTGTCACTGGCAAGCTGAGATTGCTCAGTCAAGTTATCCTGAATGCTCTTGATGGTCGCAGCAGACTCATCCTTGACCCGCTGAAGAAGTCTATAGGCATCCACTCGGCGAGATACTGCTACCTCGGTGGAAAATCTTTGGCGCTTCATCAGAAGAAAAACATCTCGGAAGGCAAGCTCGATGTAGTATAGACTCTCCAAGACGCCTGCATCCCGTCCTACTAGCCTCGGTGGCCGACCCCGCCAGGCTCTCATCATAGCAGGAGTCTCTCCTGCTGGCCACCCCTCGCCAAATATCCGTGCAAACTCCGCCTCACACCCCATCTGCACAAATCCCCGAATGCGGTGAACCTCCTGGCCTACCAGAGGCGATCGGCCAATCCTCAGGTCCCTGGAAACCTGTCCCACGCGGATCATCAATCTGCCCATGTGCTCGAGCTCCTCCACATATCGCTGTACCGTGCCTACTGGGTCCGACGGGTCCGGCTGTGACATTTCCATGACAAAGCCCTCTGTGGAAGCACCCTCCTCGTTCTCCTCATCATCAGAAGGTATACAATGTTCTGTCTCCTCTTGGGGCGGTTCCCCGACTACCGGCTGAGGCTCCTGAATGGCTGTCTCTGGTGCCTCTGCTATGCTCGCCTCCGGGTGTGCAAGTGTGTCTTCGCCGATCCTGGCCGTCTCACTCTGCTGGGTGTGAATGATCGGCCCCTCCTCGTCCCCTTGTCCCTCCGAGGGACTCTTCTCCTGCTGGTCTGGCTGCTCGGCCACGTCCAAGGTGAGGCCCACGATCCCAGCCAACTATCGATCTGTGCTACCCCGGGTGCTCTTGGGGCTAGAGTCGTCTCCTTAGTGGCCTCAGTCATTCCTCTCCGGCTCCTGTTGCCCGGGGGTAGCCACTCCTGCTCGCTGCCGATCTTTGACGGTGGTGTGGTAACCATTGGCGATATCTCAGCAGGCGGTGGAACTGCCATACGTCTGATGAGTGCCCCACAGCAGTGGTGGCGAGAGGGTGCCACCCTGATGCTCCCGGTGGCGGCGGCTACCCTCAACATCCATGGGCTTCACGGCTGGCGGCGAGGAGATGGCAGTATTAGTGCGCTTTGGCTGGTGGCGGTGCGGAAGTAAATCACGCGGCTACCATCTTGGTATATCAATCTACTTTGCCTCCCCATTAACCTTGAACCCGTCCTCTCATCGGCTGGTGGACTCGACTCCGATGGCGAGGAAGATAAGTCAATGGGCTCCTCTCTGTCCGATGCATCGCTCTCCTCTGCGGCCTCCTCCTCCGATGTTTCCTCTTCCACCGATGCCTCCTTCCGTTTCCTCTTTTTCCCCGAGGCTGTGCCCTCGCCTGCTTGTTTTACTTCCAGTTCCGACCAGTAGAATACTGTAGGCCATCCTGGGTCCAGGTGAGTGAGTGGCCGCACCCGACCCCAATTGCCCTCGGGCACCTGTGTGTGCACGACATCCAAAAAGAGAGCTATGGCGTGCTGAGTCATATAGAAGGCCTTATGCCTCTGCGCTAGAAAATCCCTCATCCGCTCTGTGAGTAGCCTCGCCCAGTTGTATACTCGGCCAACTCGAAGTCCGACCATGAAATCCACCTGCCATAAGGCAATGTCCGACGCTTGGCTAGCCCCTGTGAGTCGGCATTTCATTAGGTCAAGCAAACATTTCCATTCTGCCGTTGCTAGGTGGTTCTTCCGGAGGCCTCGATTGCCAGTATTCCATATGGTACGCTGTTCTTCGGCTGACAAGTCGCTTCGGCACACTTGCTTGACTAGCAGTTCTTTGTGTTCCTGCGTCATTCTCTTGGGTT
>VDFB02037440.1:0-48221 GCA_007258455.2 Sequoia sempervirens | reverse complement strand
AAATTTTCACACTTTCCAATACATGGCGGACTTCATCTATGTGTAGGCCATGTCACTCTTTTCTTGGGGCGGACTTTATACTTTTCCTGGCCATCTACATCTTGTCCAAGGCATACTTCCTCATTTTTGATGCCATTTACCATTTTGCCTTGGCTACGCCTTAGCCATTTTACCCTTTGCTTTGGGGCGGACTTGGCAACTTGGCTTGCCATTTGCTCTCTAAGGCTAGGCGGACTTTGTCTTTTTGCATGCCACTTTCAATTTGATTTAGGGCGGACTGGAGGCGGACTTCATTAAATCTTTAGCCATTTCACTTTTTAGCTGGGCGGACTTAGTCAATTCCCTTGCCATTCATAGGGCGGACTTTCCTTCATAGCATGCCATTTAAATTTTTGACTAAGGCGGACTTCCTTTAATGTTTTGCCACTTGATCATTATGGTGGGCGGACTTCAGCCTGTGGTTGGCCATTGATCAGATTTTTATGCCATTGACAAATTTTTTACCCAGCCACACAAGGGCGGACTTCCTTATTTTCATTGCCATTGGACATATCATCTAAGGGCGGACTTCCTTGCTTGGATAGCCATTGGACACTTAAACATAAGCAGACTTCATCAAGTGGATAGCCATTTGGAGGGTGGACTTTGGCTGTTGGCTAGCCATGGCTCCATTATCTTAGACAATTTCCTCTTTTCCAAAGGGCGGACTTAGCTTGTCTTTGGCCACTTCAACTTTGTCTTTGTCCATGCCTTAGCCAAATTTATCTCTTTTTTGCTTTGGGCGGACTTCCTCATATTCTTCGCCATTGGTCACTTTTGCTTAGGGCGGACTTGCTACATTTGTTTGCCACTCCCTCTTAGACTAAGGCGGACTTCATGGTTTTCATTGCCACTTTCCACTTTGACTTTGTCCATGCCTTTAGCCAAATTTCTTTTCTCTTACCTTGGGCGGATTTCATCATGTGATTGTCCATTGCTTCACATTGTCAGCCATTGCCAACTTTTACCTGGCTGTGTTAAGGCGGAATCCATAGTTTGCTTGGCCATTGCTCAGATTTTTCTGTCATTGGCATGTTTCTTGACTAAGGCTGAAGGTGTATATCTCATTTTCTCCATGATTGTGCTCAGATTTTCCATGAACTGTTCAGATTTCTTCACAAATTTCCAGATTTTCTTGACGAATTTCATGAATTTTACCAATTTATTGATGAATTTATCCTCTCATTCACCATTTTCGATGTGCTCATTACCAGATTTCTCTGTAATTTTCCAGAATTTCTCACCATTTTTGAACGAATTTTCCAGATTTTTGAACTTTTTTATGATTTTCCAGATTTTTGACCAAAATTTCAAAAAAACTTTGAATCGATTTTCTGAGAGTTTCGTTGCTCGTTTCGAACTTCTGAGTGCGTTTTCGAAACTCGTGGCCCTTCTAAAAATAGAAATTTTCTAAAAATAGAAATTTTCCAAAATTAGCAACTTTCCAAAAATAGACCCTAAAAAATAGGGATCCCAGAATTGCCTAAAAGTGCCAAAAAAGTAGGTCCTAAAAAGAAATCTGTAGAAACCCTTTAAAATTTGAGTGTCGACCCAATAAACTATTTCCATCTTCGGCTCCCAAGCCTTCAAGCAATGATGGTGACGCTTATTCAATGATCTAGGCTCACCCCTCCAATCACTCCTGGGTGACCGCTCAAAAACTAAACTCCTCATTTGAAAAGACCTGTGATAAGTAATGACGCCAAGGCAAAACCAAAAAGCAAAATCATGGGTCCCTATTTGGTAATGGGGCTATGTGAAAAGGTCACAACAAGACTTAAGATCAGTTTTCATCACAGCAGAACAATAAATCACCGAATTCCCTTCCATACCTTTTGAAGACGTGTGCAAGATGAATTATTTTTCACCCAAGGCAGCAGTTTACTATGATAGAACGCCAGAATTTTGGTAAAAAACGTCAGTTTTCAGTCACTAATAATGATGTTGTGATTGTAAAAAGAGTGAGTTCTTAATCATAAAATCAGGGGCAACAATACTCTAAATGAGATATCAAGATACACTACATCATCATATTGGAATATTTGAGAAAAATATCTTCATGTGCTCTAGGGTTTTAGAAATCGGAAGGTTGCCGACTTTTGGTTAGAGTTTGATGCAGAATCATCATAAGGATTTTTGAGTTTTTTGAAGTTGCAGTTATAGCTAGGGTTTATTGAAGAAATGTTTTCAAATCCAGAGTTTCAAAGTGTCTTAAAAATTCTGCCATGATCAAGAAAAAGTTTTCATTTAGAGTCACCTATCAAGAAGTCTATTTTTAGTTCGCACTAAACAGTCATCATCATTTTCAAGGAGAACATATTCCATGAATTGTTAATTTTAGCTAGAACTCTTTATAGTTTTTTCTATTTTTAGCGGCCTCTAATTTTAGTGCAATGAGCTTTTTGAGGAGTCAACTATTGTTAGATCATCTAGTTTGAGATCTTTTGTCAGGCAAGAGATATGAGTACAAAGTGGGAGTTTGTAACATCTTGTACTAATAGTTTAATTGGAGATTGTTGTGATTTAGTTTAAATTTGAGTGGATAAGATTTTGTCAGAAAACTTGTATGTCATGCAAGTAGTCAATAGCTAGAATAGAAGTGCAATTAATTGCTTTGATTTATTTTCATGCATTATTTTGTATCCTTACAAAGAAATGTCATTTTGCACTTAGTTTTTTAATGGTAATTTTCATGACTACTTGTTGCTGAAATAACTATTCAATAAGTATTTATTATTGTTAATCTAAGGTTTAGTATTTGTTTAATAAAATTTATTACGTATCTTGTTTTTAAATCACTATTGAGATGTTTTGTTATGTATGTCGAGGTAGATTAAATTGTTTTCAATGAATTTGCAAGCTTTGTATTGTAGGTTTGCTCGAAATCAAAGATTGTGGTTTTGTATCACTCTACTAATTTAATTTATAGAAGTGTTTATGTTTTATAATTAAATATTTTCAATCTTTATGTATACTTGCATTGTTTAGTCCCTGCATTTAGTTGAATAGTGTAAGTGTGTGTAATCATTGGATTTTCTTTTAGTCAAAAAATACATTTTTTTTTGTTTTCCATTGAAGTGAATGCTAGCTTTTTGCCCTAGGTGAGTAAAAAAACATATACATAATTTTATTTGGTATGAGTGTGAACCACCCCATAAAGCATTGTAAAGTTTGTAAATTGCAAGTGTATATTGTGTAGATTAGGTTAGTTTCAATTTATAAGGAGCTTACCCTTCAAATTTGAAGAACAGTTTTATTACACATCTATTTTGTTTTGTATTGCATTAAAAGGTGCAAATTAAAATGCTAACATATTGGGAACTTAGGAAGCATGCTAAGAATTGGTATGAGAATTTGACATATATTGAGCATTCTTAAAACAAGGTAATTCATTCTTCTATTAATAAGTCTCCTTTTTGAATATGTTTTGTGTTGGCGTATCAATTCGCACCTTTGGAATGCGAATTAGAAACAGACAGCTATGCACAGATAAACTGCTCTTCAAATTAGGAGGGGAAGCTCCCTCCTTCATTGATGATGCTTAAAGAAAGTAAACTAAACTATTTGCCAATCTTTTTGTTCTCAGCTAAGAGCACAAGGTTATAAAACTCTAGTGTCGTAGCTGAGGTTTTATCTTTTAGAGTTTCAACTACAACTAGGCCTACTCTAATGATGCTTCTAGCTAGTCAAGTAAACTTAGGGCTTGAGAGTTAGAAGTAAACAAGAAATGATTTGATAACACATAACTCTCATAAACTCACTTCCAACGCACACCTTAAGAATCATTGTACTTTTAGATGCAAGCTGAAATAAAGATTATATAAGTGAAACACATAAAACAAAACTTGAGATAGTAGATAAGAGCAAAGTAAGCATAAGATTTCCTTTCTCAAATTTTTGATAACGATTACACTTCTGGGACAGCAGGTTTGTAGCAATAACATGCTTACAGTTTAGTGATCAAACTAGAATACACTTGACACAAATTACACATGAACTGAACAATAACTTGCAGCAAAAGGTAGGCATGCAAGCTTGCTCTTACGCAAAGTGAATAGACACTGAATAACAAAGTTGCAGGCAAAAGTAGGCTCAACAATTTATTATCACAATAACGGTTAAAGAAAAATGGGCAAGGCTGCCCTTATTTATACACAAACAAGGAGTAGGGATCCTAAAAATCTCCTTGCTTTTACAACTAGACTTGCTAGCTCACAGAAGCTTTATTTCTAAAACTAAAACAAAGACAATTAACTTAAGCTGTTGTGACCTTTTTCACACATCGCCCCATTCAGATGGGGACCCCTAATTTTTGCTCCATTATCGTCTTTTTGGCTTTGGTTCTTTTCTCTCTCTCTGTCTGTCTCTTTTCTATGGTCTGCCTTCCGGGGACGTTCCCGTCTTTGAACTTGAACGAGTGAAATTTGGCCAAGTCTGAAATTAGGGTTTTGAGCCTTTCCAACCAATTTGAGGTCGAATAGGGTGAGTAAATTGAAAATTGAGCTTAACATTGTTGTTAGCATGTTTCCAGCAGGCTTTCAGCAAAATTTCAACAGATTCCGAGGTACTTACTATTTTTAGTAAGTGTGAGATTACAGGCAATTCGTCAACATTTTCGAGATTCCGACAGTCACACGGCATTCAGAGCATATCAAGCTACTCACAGGTTAAATTTGAGCGAAAACGGACAACTTACTATTTTTAGCAGTCCGGCTTCCGGAGCAAATTTCAGGGTGCAGATGCAGAGTTTTTCTTTGCATGTCTGCATATTCCTTCTGGGTTTTTCAAGACCTTCGCAACGATGTAACATGCAAAGTGAGATGACAACTTTCAGAATTGATCTTAGAGGCTATTTTTAGAGGTTTGCATGCGAGGGTTTCTTTTGCATGTTGAGGTGATTCTGATGGGTTTTGAGGCTTGATGTTAGCAACATGCAAATGAAGATACTGGCTCGGTAAAGGAACTTGCTATTTTTAGCGAGTGTGCCCACAGCGTATATCACCAGTGATTGAGAATCATGGGCGTCAGCGGTGCCAGCAGGCAAGCGAGATCTTTTTAATCACATACCCAATGCAAATTAGAGGTTTCAGTCCAGACCTAAAAATAGGCATCAAAAGTCAAAATCTTCGAAATCCGGTGTAAACCACCGCGATCAGTGTCCTTTAAGCTATTTGCTGGTGAAATTTCAAGTCGATCGGAGCACTTACTATTTATAGTAAGTCAGATTGGAAACATGCTAAAAATAGTAAATCAAGTGCATGCGTCAGTGTCGGCAGACAGGTCAAGTGGTGAGGAGCGTCTCATTAAAATTTCAACTCGATCGGAGCATGGGAGCTATCAGAAACATGAGCTTACTATTTATAGTAAACCACCTTCAGAAACAGGCTAAAAATAGCAAGTTAGCTAAAAATGGCAGTGTCGACAGGACCATAAGGTTATGAGGATGCTACGTTTAAAATTTCAGGCCATTCCGAGCTTCAGAGGTGCAAAATTGAGAAGACTTACTATAAATAGCAGGGCACGTAAGCTGGCGAAAAAACGAGAAAATTTGTCTAAGTCTGGAACTTCATCCAGCAGGCATAAGGAAATGCGCCCAAGCTGGTGAGGTGGAAGTATAAAAAATCTTCTAAGGCAAAGTTTCATCCGCCTCCTATGGCAAAATGCGCCCAACTCAAGGCCTCATGTTAAAATTTTTTTCTAAGTATAAGACTCATCCTCCTCCACTAGTAAAATGCGCCCAAGGGAGAGAAAGGTCAAGGAAGTCAAAGATATTCATCCTTCAGCATAGGCTGAATGCGCCCACATGATAGCAAGATGCTAAAAAAATTTCTAAGGGAAGAAACTCATCCTCCACACCATGCAAAATGCGCCCAAAGCAAGGAGGGAGTCAACAAAGTCAAAGATTTCCATCCTCCTTGCATGCTCAAATGCGCCCAAAATGGGCCATGTAAAGACAAAAGGAGGAGGGAATATTCCAAGAGGTGGCGTTGCATGTGTTTCATCCCTCATAGGCTCCAAAATGCGCCCTTGTTTTAAACTTCATCCTCCACCTACATCAAAATGCGCCCCATGCAGGAATAAGTTAGAAGCAAGTCAACAAGGTCAAAGATTTTTGTCCTCCTCACCCCTCCAAATGCGCCCAAGTTTAGTGAGGTAAAAGTAAGTGAAGGTGGTAAGCGGGGTGAAATGCGATTAATGGCATGGTGAAAATAATATGCTAGGCGTCATCCCTCTTCAAGTGATAAATGCGCTCAAGGTGGTGGATGTTGGAGAATTTTCCTAAGGTGTGTGGAGTGTGAGAACAAGATGTTGGGCGTGGTTTTATCCTTCACACATGTTAATATGCGCCAAGTAAAGAGTAAGTGTGGTGGTGAAATAAAAAGTGCTAGGCGTTGAAGGTGAGGAGTGGTAAGGTGTTAGAAAATTTTTCTGAAGCATGTGAAGTATGAAATAAAGTGCTAGGTGTGGTAATATTATTCTCCAAATGCTATGCGCCAAGGGTGGCAAAGTGAAATAAAGTATAAGAAGGGTGATGAAATATTTCTCTAAGGCGTTGGAAGTGGAGTCTTCTGGCAAGTGTAAAAGAGGAGAGGTTTAATATGCTAGGCGTGGTGAAATACAAGTTGTTGGCAAATATTGCTAAGGCGTTGAAGTTGCAAGGTGATAAAATTTCCTCTAAGGCATTGGAGCTCCAAAAATAATTTTCAAGTGTGAAGTTAAATACGAAGTGGTGGCTAGAAAATAAAATGTGCCAGACATCTCTGTGAATAAAATTTTCTAGGTGAAGTTGGTATTTTCACAGGCAAAGTGGATCGAGCTGGATATAAAATTTTTAAGGCAAAATTTTCCAAAGAGATGATTTAAAAAAAAAATTTCTAAGGCACAAAATATTTTCTTCCTCTAGAAAATGTGCATAGACTCTGAAGAGATAAGATTTTTCCTAAAGCATGAGCAGAGTTGCCAGGGGTGAAGTCAGTGAATGCCAGCTGCACGGGTTGATAAAAATTTTCCAAGTCAGAGCAAAATTCTCAGAGGGGACCAAAGAACGAGAATAAATTTGATGAAAGAATATTTTCTAAGGTTCAAAATTCAAGAAAATTAAATGAACCGTTCGTTGGGCACCCATGAATTCGACGCGTTCTGGAGAAAATTTTCTTCTGGGTATCAAAGATTGCCAATGAGGAGTTGATTTTAAGGTCTTCCACAGTTTGTCGAGGTTTCTGGGATGAAGATTTTAAGTGGGCACCAGGTTGATGAATTTCCTAAGGGAAATTTGAAAATTTTCTAAGGCAAAAATGAAGGAAATGTGTTTTTAGGGTGAAATCCTCCAGACGATGAATTTGAAAGAAACTGCCTAGGTGAATTTGCTTCAATCCTTCGTGAAGATAGTTTTCTTGAGCCAGAAATGAATAAAATCGAGGTTATCAGAGCTCCAGCAGGTGAATTGAATTTCTTGAAGATGCAGTTGAAGATGACACGCCCTTGAAGAGGATGTATTGAAAAATTGGCTAAGGCATGAAGAATTTGAACACGAAGTTGGCGGTGAACGCTTGGAGATCAAAGCATGAAAAATCTTGGTAGGTAAGTTAGATTTATATTGTGAAGTGCTCTAATACTCTTCTCCTCGCTTGTTTTGCAGGAGGAATGTTGAGGCCAGAACACGATGACTTGAAGTGATGAAGCACGATGATATTACAACCTTCGGAAGAAGATAAAGTTATGAGTTTCAATCTCGAAGAGAAAAAGTTGCAAGAAGTTGGCTAAGTGTTAACTCAAGTGACAAAGATGAAGACCCTCAGGTGGAAGAAGTCAAAGGATAACGCCAAGAAAGAAGATCGAGAACAGTGTGAACGCGTCTACAAATGGAATCTTCTAGAAGGATGATGGTGGACATTATGGCGCATTTATTACCCCACTCTCCTCTGTGGTAGTTTTTAGGGCAATATTATTTAGGGCTGAGGTGGCACGATTCTGGCCACTCTATTGATTGTAACCCTAGCCGTCTTTTAGGACTTGGCTAGCTATATAAAGGGGGAGTCCCCCTCATTTGTAAGGGATTAGAATTAGATTAGACATTGGAATAGTAGACATTGAGAGAGCATTAGAGCTAGATAGTGTAGCATTGTAGAGCATGTTTGCATAATTTGGAGAAGAGAGAAAGTTTTCCCTTTGAAAACTTTTGAGGAGATTGTTGTGTAACACATTTTATGATAATAGATCTTTTCATTGATGATGGAATTCGTCTTGTCATAAAATGCTAGCAAGGTTTCTCTTCCTTTCGTATCCAAGTAGCTTAAATTCATGCAAGTAGCTTACTTTGGTGTGTGGTGTGTTTTATTGAGATAGCCGCTTTATTCCATACCACTAGCGGCTTGTTGATGATAAGTTCGCCTTGTGTGGTCGAGAGATTGTTTGTGTTTAACTTCGGTTGTGGTTTACATACTTATATGCGTCGTTCTGATGGTGTATGTATGTTAAATTATAACTTGAACATCTTTTGCTGTTTCCCTTGAAGATTGCACCGATTTTACTGAGGCTATTCGACGGAGGCTAGGTGAAATCTGGTTGAAGTCTATTGAAACGAAGCCCCACATATCCTGCATTTAGAATAGAATATAAATTTCTTAGGCCTTATACCCTTTACTTTCCGCACATTTCCGATTAGTATTAGGAATCCCGTGCTCACCTGCCAAATCATTCAAATTACATGAAAACCCTTAGTCCGCTGTCTGCTGTCAACCGCCGAACAATTGTGTAAGTCCCCTTGACATACCAGCAATATCACATCAAGCCAAACTGAGCCTATTCGCACTTAAGGAACCTTGGAGTTGAAAGCATGATCTTACTCGCAATCTTAGCATGCTGAATACTTTATTCAAGAGAGGATAGAGCGTCCGTTGGGAGACTTTATTCTGTGTTGGTGCGGTCTCAAAAACCACGTCAACATGACTCTCCTGCCGTTCTCTTGCCGTGGCATGAAGTTGGGACGAGTGCTTGCCTTGGCTTGTTTTTCCCTTGCTCTTGTTATGTGTGCAAGGGTTTGGGTTGTTTCCGGGCCAAGGATTGTGATTGGTTGTTGACTGGTGCTATGTGGTTGGCTAGTCTTTGGTGGAAAGTTTCTCTGTTGAGGGTTATGAAAGTTAAGACTTTCCATGACTGTGTCAAGTTGGAAAGATGCTGTTTGGTGGGGGTTGTCTTGAAAGCTCTTTTGGGGATCTTGTTGGCTCGGACTACCCTGTTGTTTTCAGGGGTTATGTGTACGGCTGTCGCCCTTTCTTCTTTTCTTCATTCTCTCCTTTTGGGTCCTCAAATTTTTGCTCCTTTAGAGGTGGAGTTTGCTCTTGCTCGAGGTGGAGGTTGTGGACTTGGGGAGGTGGAGCCTGCTCCTATAGAGGTGGAGTTCGGTTTTGTTTTTGGGGATTGCTGTTGCTACAAGGGGTTGTTGCTGTCTTTGGCTCTGTTCTTCCTTCAAACTCTTTTATTGAGGTGGAGAGTGTTTGGGTTGCTGGAATGGTGGCTTTGGTGCTTCAACTTATGTTCGTTCTTCCTATCTCCTATAGAGGTGGAGATAGGTTCTGCTGGTGGGTTAGCCCTCTCGAGCGGTTGGAGGAAGGTCTGTTGCAGTCCTGTTGCTGAAGGTGTTGTGTGGCTTGGTTGTTCCAGGCAGTCTTTTGGGCCTACAATCTGTGGGTTGTTTCTTGTTTTCTATAGGACTGGTTGTTGTCCTAAGTGCTCGGTTGCTCCTGGTTGTAGTGCCAAGTTTGGGCTGTTTGTCTGTGTTTGTCTTAGGACTGCTGTTGGTTCTGAGTGCCCTGTCTCTCCTGGTCTCTACTGACCAGGTGCTATTTGTGTTCTGCTGTGTTGCTGTGGGTTCGCCGCTAGTTCTATTCGTTTTTGTTGTTTGGTGAGTCTTTGCTCTGTTTAAGGTTCTGGGTCCTTTCAAAACCTTGTTTCCTTTAAGGCCCTTGTGGCTCGTTGTGTAAAGGGTATGACGCCCTGTAAATGCTACTTATCTTATCAAAAACATCAATTGTATAACACAATTAGGATATTATCTATTTTAATTTGCAATTATTTGTATTTATATTTTTGATATCTATTTTATTTAATTATTTGTATTTTAATATGATAGCATTAAATTGCTAATATGTATTTCGTTATTTATTTGCATTTCAATGTATTTCAATGGGTTACAATTGTGGGGACATGACATTGATTTAGGTGCTTCACATCACATGGCTTCATCTAAGGAGGTGTTCATGTCTTTCGAGCCTTGTTGTATGCCTACTATTTTCATGTGTGATGACACTTTTGTTGAGGTGTGTAGGAGAGGGTCTATTGATGTGGGTGATGGCACATTTCAAGATGTTGTTTGTGTGTTACCATTGTCAACTAATCTCCTATTTGTTTATTAGATCACTCACATAGGCTTAGGCAAGTGGGATGAGTTCACTCCCAATTCAATGGTTATCAATTAGATGCATAGTGGTTCTATTGTTGTAGTGGGAGAGCAGATTGTCAATCTTGGTTCTATCTCTTTTTTTTCACTTCTTTCTTGATCCTCCTTTGATTGTTTTGCACACTCATTTTTATGAGGTAAGTTATGGCATGAGTATTTTGGCCATCTTAATTATTGCTACTTGCAACAGCTCAACCAACAAAGCATGGTTACAATGTTGCCTTCAGTTCGCTTTTCTAATGGTGTTTGTCAAGGTTGCATTCTTGGTAAGTATCTTGAAGAAAAGTTTGACAAAGGGAAGGCATGGAGAGCTTCATAGATATTGGTGTTAGTACATAGTGATTGGGCTGGCCCATTTCCATGTCTTCCTTCAGTAGAGCCATATATGTTTTGACATTCATTGATAACTTTTCTAGGTATTCTTGGGTGTATTTTCTTAGGCAAAATTCGAAGGTCTTTGAGCATTTTTTAGGACTTCAATTTTTTTGGAGAGAAACAGTCAGGGAAAACCATCAAAGTTTTGTGCACTAACAATGGTGGTGAGTATGTCTACCATTGTTTTGAGTAGTTTTGCACTTTAGAGGGGATTGATTAGTAGCATTCAGTTCCATATAGTCCCCAACCTAATAGTGTTGAAAAATGGAAGAACAAGTCTTTGAAGAAAATGGCGAATTGCATGGTATACTTTATATATTTTACACCTTATTATTGGGTGGAGGTCGTTAATTGTGCTTGTTATATTCAAAATTGTGTTCCTCATTAAGTCTTGAAGGGAGTCGCTCTTTTGAAGCTTAGAGTGATTGAAAACCATTAGTTAAGCACTTTAGAGTTTTTGGTTCTTTTGCATGGGTCCACATTCTGGCAAAGAAATGTGTAAGGCCATGGATTTGTAGAGCATGCCTTGCATATTTTTAGGATATCTAGATGATGTAAAGGGTTATTGGTTGCTCCCCCCTACTACACATGAGTTGTCATAGAGAGAAGTATTTGTTTTGAGGAGGATTCTTTGAGCTTTACTCATGTCACTTCTCCACATCCTCCTTTGACATTGGAGCACTTGTGTTTGATGAAAGATCTTCTGAGGATACAAATCCACCTAGGCAAATTCTTGATGATGAGTAGTCTTCTTCATCCAATTAGATGTTGTAATGTCCCCTTCTTGCACCTAATCAGTTGGGGAGTTCCATTAGCCTATTCCAGAGTTCTCGTAGGCTAAGTGGAGTTGGTTAGGGGACTTAGAGCCTGTGTTGGGCTTTGTGGTGGTTTTCGGTGCTTACTGGTAGGGTTACTATTTATAGCAGTGGCCATTTTCAATGCTTACTATTTATAGTAAGTCTCAGTGCATCTCAGATTGTGCCAGTTTGGTGTTTGGGCACACTTACTATTTTTAGTAAGCGTTTTTGGCAGTTGGTCTTGGCCTATCTTTCTCCAACAGTGTAATATTTCCTGTTTGGGCATTGGTGAGTTCCGAGGGTAATCAAGTTAATATTTATATTTTCCATCACTTATGTTATAAAGTTACTTTATAAATTAAGTGAGGGTCATGTGTTCATCAAAAGGGCCCCTTGTCTCACGCCTAGGGAAAGGTGAAATAAAGTTGTTTTAAAAAGCAAATATTTGGCCTCCAAAAGTGGACGCCAATCTAGGCATAAGGAATTTAAAATAAAATTAAAAGCTCATGAAGGGGGGGCGTGGAGTTTCTTGGAGGGAAAAGTGATTTCAAACTTGTGTTGCCCTAATTTCCTTCTCTCTTCTATAAAAGCACCTCTTGGGCTCTCATTTGGTTATCTCTCTTTTGGCAACATAACAGGATGTTGTTGGAATGCTTCCAAGTTTTCATTTGTGTGAGTTGAGGACAATAACCCTTACTGTTAGTAGCTGGTTTCGGTGGTGAAAGATCCACCCTAGCCAGGAAGAGTGGTTCTACTTCAAGGATCACATTGGTATTCACAAAGTTTTCTGATTTTTCGTCATTTTGGAGGTCGAAGAATGAAGATTTTCTTAGTGATAAGTGCAAAGCCAGGGCATGGGTACAAAAGTTGGACAATTACCTAGCCCTTAGACCCATGACGAAGGAGGAGGCAATTAAGTTTGCCACTCTACATCTTGATGGAGTAGCACATGAGCGGTGGTACCATGGCCTTGTCACTTTGGGTCACAGGTCTATCACTTCATATGATGAGTTTACCACTAAGCTCATTGAGAGGTTTGACAAGAAGGATCTTGAGTTACATTTCAGAGAGTTGGCTTAGTTGAAGCAGTATGGCACAGTGGAGGCTTACATAGCAGATTTCAGAGGCTCTTAGTCTTGAGGGGGATATCCAATGGAGGGCCTCAGGTAGTTTCCTTCAAATGCATGGAGAGGATTTTCAGGCATGATCAGGTGGAGTGGACAGCAAAGTGCATAGTTATGCCCACAGTTATAGAAGAGAAGTGCTCTTATCCACTAGACATTCATGCTTTGCTACCCAAGCGAAGCAAGGTCTTTGGTAGCATACCTCCAAGTAGGCCTCCTGATAGGGGCATTGAGCATGTGATTGAGTTGGAGGAGGGGGCTAAACCCGTCATCACTAGACCACAGGCATTCAAAGAGGCATAAGGATGAAATTGAAAAGGCAATTAAGGAGCTTTTGGACATGGAACACATTAGATAGAGTAAGTTTGTTTGCTTCTTCTGTGGTGTTAGTTTAGAAGGATGGGACTATGCGCATGTGCATAGATTACATGGCACTTAACAAGAAGACTATCAAGAACAGATACCCCATCCCATGGATAGATGAGCTCATTGATGAACTACATGGAGTAGTCTATTTTTCTAAAATAGACTTGAGGTCTGGTTACCATCAGATCAGAGTTAGAGAGGAGGATATTGAGAAGACAACATTTAGATGCCATTATGGTCACTTTGAGTTCCTCGTGATGCCCTTCGGGTTGACTAATGCTCCTGCTACATTTTAGTCATGCATGAACAAAATATTCAGTAAGCAGTTGCGTAAGTTTGTGTTGATATTTTTTGACGATATACTTATTTATAGTAGATCATGGGAGGAGCATTTAAGGAATTTGGATGAGGTTTTGAGCATCCTAGAGAGCGAGTCATTGTTTGTTGAGGAGTCCAAGTGTGAGTTTGGCATGTCAGAGTTGCTATATCTTGGACACATAATCAGCTCTAAGGGAGTTAGCGTTGATCCTGAAAAGATCAAGGCTATTCTTGATTTGTCTCCACCTACAAATCTTACACTGTTGAAGGGATTCTTTGGGCTTTGTGGGTTCTAGAGGAGGTTTGTCAAAGGATTCTCTTAGTTGGCTGCCCCACTCACAAATTTGACCAAAAAGGGAGCATTTGTTTGGTCTGAAACAGTGCAGCAATCCTTTGATCATTTTAAGAAATTGATGAGCACATGCCCAGTGTTAGCAATTCTAGACTTTTCCAAGCCTTTTGAGCTTGAATGTGATGCATCGGGTGAAGGTATAGGTGTTGTCCTTATGCAAAACAAACATCCAATAGCCTTTGAGAGCAGGAAGTTGAGAGGAGGCGAGAGAGCATACCCCATCTATGACAAGGAGATGTTGGCAATCATGCATGCCTTAGCTAAATTCAGACAATACTTTGTTGGAGGGAGATTTGTGGTTAAGATTGATCATAACACCTTAAATACTTCCTTAATCAGAGGGATCTCAATGAGAGGCAACAAAAATGGGTAAGCAAACTTCAGGGGTATGACTTTGACATGGAAGAGGAATGTGGTGGCTGATGCTTGTTTAGAAGGCCACATTTATGTTCAATTTCAGTCATATCAGCAGATTGGAAGGAGAGGATACAAGCTGATTATGCCAATTGATGGTTGATTGTAGGATGATAAGTACCAGGCAAGGGATGGTCTTATATTTTACAAGGAAAGAATTTGGTTAGTTCCTGAATCTAAGATGAAAGTGCAGATTTTTAAGGCTTTTCATGACACTCCTATGGCTGGTCATCTTGGATATTATAAGACATACAGGCAAATCCGTGAGAGACTCCCATGGAAAGGGATGAAAGATGCCATTCTCAAGTATGTTCGTGAGTGCCAAGTGTGCCAACAAAACGAAAACGAACATACTTACCTTGCTAGTTTATTGCGGCCCCTACTTATTCCTACTCATAAGTGGGAAAATATATCAATGGAATTCATTACAGGGCTTCCCAAGGTGCAGGGGAAGGATTGCATCTATGTGGTGGAGGATAGATTGGCCAAATTTGCTCATTTTTTTGCCATATCAACAGGGTATACAACAGTGCAAGTGGCAAATTTGTTTTTTAGAGAGGTGTTTAGGCTTCATGGAACACCTAAGACCATCATTAGTGACAGGGACAGCAAGTTCATGAGCTTGTTTTGGCAGGAGTTATTCAGATTGTGTGGCACATAGTTGATTCCTAGCATTAGTTATCATCCCCAAATTGATGGGCAAACAAAGGTGGTTAACAAATGGGTGGAAGGTTACTTGCGCAACTATGTTTTAAGGCAGCAAAAGGCATTGGTTAAGTGGTTGCATTTGGGAGAGTTCTGCTACAACTCTACCTTCCATATGTCCATCGGGATGTCTCCATTCATGGCATTGTATGGTCATGAAGTTCCCAACTTTGTTGATTTGCTTTTTGGAGATTGCAGAATGCTTAGAGCCCGAGATCTTCTTCAGGAGAGTCAAGATATCATGAGATCTTTGAGAGATAAATATACAACATGCTCAGAATCAGCAGAAGTTGTATTCTGATCAACATTGCATTGAGCAAACTTTTGAGGTAGGAGATATGGTCTATTTGAGATTGCAGCCTTATAGGCAATCCATCAGAGAAACTTAAGCCCCGCTTTTATGGTCCATTCAGAGTCACCAGGAGGATCGGAGAGGTGGCTTATGAGCTTGAGCTACCCGAGAGTAGCAAGGTGCTTAATGTCTTACACGTTTTTTGCCTTAAAAAGGCACTTGATTAGAATGTGGTTCCTTCTATAGAGTTGCCTTCTTTGGATGAGGAAGGCAAGTCAATATTGGTTCCAAAGGTTGTGATTGAGGTTAGGGAGCGTACTCTGTAGAAGAGGGTGATCAAGAAGTATCTTGTGAAGTGGAAGAATTTACTAGTGGTGGATGCTACTTGGGAGAGTGAACAGATATTACATCATCCAAAGTTGCTATTGCTTGAGGAAAAGCAATCTTGGGGGGAGGGAGGATTGTAATGTCCCCTTCTTGCACCTGATCAGTTGGGGAGTTCCATTAGCCTATTCCCGGGTTCCCGTAGGCTAAGTGGAGTTGGTTAGGGGACTTAGAGCCTGTGTTGGGCTTTGTGGTGGTTTTTGGTGCTTACTAGTAGGGTTACTATTTATAGTAGTGGTCGTTTTCAGTACTTGCTATTTATAGTAAGTCTCAGTGCATTTCACATTGTGCCAACTTGGTATTTGGACACTATTTTTAGCAGTTGCTATTTTTAGTAAGTGTATTTTTGGCAGCTGGTCCCGACCTCTATTTCTCCAACAGTGTAATATTTCCTGTTTGGGCGTTGGTGAGTTCTAAGGACAATCAAATTAATATTTATATTTTCTATCATTTAAGTTATGTTATAAAGTTACTTTATAACTTAAGTGAGGGTCATGTGTTCATCAAAAGGGCCCCTTGTCTCACGCCTAGGGAAAGCAGAAATAAAGTTGTTTTAAAAAGCAAATATTTGGCCTCCAAAAGTGGACGCCAATCTTGGGGAGGCATAAGGAATTTAAAATAAAATTAAAAGCTCATGAAGGGGGGGCATGGAGTTTCTTGGAGGGAAAAGTGATTTCAAACATGTGTTACCCTAATTTCCTTCTCTCTTCTATAAAAGCACCTCTTGGGCTCTCATTTGGTTATTTCTCTTTTGGCAACATAATAGGATGCTGCTGGAATGCTTCCAGGTTTTCATTTCTACGAGTTGAGGTCGAAAACCTCACCGTTAGTAGCTGTTTTCGGTGGTGAGAGATCCACCCTAGCTGGGAAGAGTGGTTTTACTTTAGGGATCACATTGGTATTCAGAGAATTTTCTGATTTTCGTCATTTTGGAGGTCAAAGAATGAAGATTTTCTTAGTATTTTGATGTGGGATCGAAGGTTTGGGTGTGCTTGTTGATTTGCTTCATTTTGGTGGTGTTTGGAGGAGTTAAAACACAATTTTCAGAGGTCTGATATACATTTCCAGAATTCTGGAAATCCATTTTTCACAGTGGCTGGAAGTGATGATTTATTTGTAGCTCAGTTGGTGTTCGAAGTTTGGTTTTGGTTAATTTTCCAAAGGACTCCTCATAGTTGGGCGCCTCATTTCAAGCATTCATTTGTAATTTTTGGAGGAGTATTGAATTTTAGGAGCAAATCATCCTAGGGAATTGTGCCACTTTGGGAGTTGTGCATAATCAGATCTGCTGACGTATAGACCTGCAATCTGTCTTCTTCGGTGTCCGTGCAGCTGTTCATTGGAGATTTAGTGCTATGGTTGGTTAGCCCAAATTGTAGGTAGGGTTTGGTGCATCATTTGAATGTATTACTGTTCATTTTATGACCTTATGAGCTTCATTTGGGACTGTAATCAGGTCTGTAATCAGACTTTCAATCTCTAATTTCAGTTATGTATCATTGGCTTTTGGTGTTGAAAATCGGTTGTTTGTTGCTTATGAAATTATCAAGTTATTTCCTTGCATATTTGATATTGTCATTGCACGTAATTGAATGATGAATGGCATATGAAAACTACTACATTCTATAACTCCTTTCTACATGCAAGCAAACCAAAAAAAAATCAGGGGTGGTCATTACAACCCTACTACACGTGAGTAATTCATAGAGAGAAGTATTTGTTTTGAGGACTCTTTGAGCTTTACTCATGCCACTTCTGCAAGTACTTGGGTTTGATGAAAGATCTTTTGAGGATTCAAATCCACCTAGGCAAATTCTTGATGATGTGTAGTCTTCTTCATCCACTTTAGATGCTGAAAGTGACAATGAGGATTTACTTCCCTGCTCTCCTAGTCATTGTTTAGAGTTTGACGATTCTTCTCTTTGACTAAGCCCACTTTGGGCTTGATGAACATTGCAAGTTGTAGGTGATTGGGTTGGGGATCCATTAGACACCAAGTAGACTTGTTCACAGTTTTAGGGGTCTCCACATGTCTTTATTGCTACTAGCTCTGATTCACAATCTTTTTGAAATATTTCTGGTATTCTTGAGTGGGATGCAATTATGTAGGAATATAATGCCTTGATTAGCAACTGCACATGTTATCTTATCCGCCTTCCAAAGGGAAGGAAACTTGTTTGATGCAAGTGGATCTATTGGAAAAGAATTGTAGCAGATAGGTCAATGGATAAGCACAAGGGGTGATTAGTTGCAAAGGGTTTTTTCTAGGTTCTTGGTGTTAATTACTTTGAGACCTTTGCACTTGTAGCCAAAATGAACTCCATCTAACTCACATTTGTTATCGTTGCATCACCTGAATGGGAGATTTATTGGATGGATGTGAAGAGTGCTTTTCACGGAGACCTTGAGGAGGAGATATACATTGAGCAGCCATAGGTTTTTGTTAAGGACTTTTCTTTGGTTTGTAGACTCTAAAAATGTATGGGTTGAAACAGGCCCCTTGGGCTTGGTATGCCAAGATGGATTCCTTCCTTCTCACACTTGCGTACTCGTGTAACCATTGAAATTGGAAGGTCTACATTTTGTAGTAAAATGATTCACTCCTAGTTCTCTATGTCGATGACCTATTTGATCATAGGGAGTTTTTTATCCAACAATGTAGTGGTGAAAATTGCCCTCCATGATAGGTTTTTGATGATTGACTTGGGCTTGTTGCACTACTTTCTTGGGATTGAGATATCTTGGTCTATTTCCAAGATCACCATCACACAATCCAAGTATGCCTAGATTTGCTCTCGAGGTTTCACATGTTTGATTGCAAGCTTGCTCCAACTCCTTTTTAGGCTCAATGCTCTTCACCCTTAGTTGATGGTGTTAAATTTAAGTGAACAGATTAAATGCACAGAAAAAATAATTCAAAAACAGAGACAATAACACAGCAGTTACCCTGGGAAAACCCTCCTCTTGAGGGAGAAAAACCCAGCAACAAAGATCTCTCTTATATTTGAACAATGACAACAGATCTCTTTACAAATAGGTCTAACTCAAGACCAATATTCAACACAGAAGTTCGCATCAAACTTGGCACTTCAAATTCTGGCAGAGACAAGAGTTCACAATCTGTCCTAAATCAATTCGCAATCTGATATTGAGGTATTGAGAGGAACTTACGCTTGACAGAGCATAGACCTAAAGAAGATCGCACCTGGCAGAGACAGAATATAGATCTACAGCAATTCGCCCCTGCATGAACTTTACTCTGTGAGATGTTCGCTCTTTTATATGATCGCACTGCATTGTGTGATATATTCGCCCTTTAATCATTCGCACTTTATCATCAGATAAATTCGCACTGGATCATCAGAGAAATTCGCACTTGATCATCAGATAAATTCACACTGGATCATTAGACAAATTCGCACTTTATCATCAGATAAATTCGCACTTGATCATCAGATAAACTTATGTGCATAACCGAACTGGCATAGATGGTTAACAATGGACGAAACAATCTGTATATAAACGAATGGGAGAGACGCCTATCTTCAAATCTTTCATGTCGGCCTATTAAGAAATCGCGCGCCATCTTAGATGAAAGTCGGCCTTGATAATATTCACACCTCTTCACAAGAGGTCGGCCACCTTTAAGAAATCGTGTCCCAAGAAGAATGAAGTCGGCTCCAAATAATAAACATGTATTAAATGTATTCTTAATAACATATCAAGATGAATTAGTATCTTCTCATGTCGATCATACAATGCAATGAAGATAATGAATAAATTAAATAGCCAACGGCTATCATTTAATTTATGTTCTCTCAACAAGGCTGAGCTGGAAGGAACGACAGACGCTGCTATATCATTAACAGATGGCACTTTATTTTGACAACTTGTTGGGAGTCTCATCTACTTGACTCACACAAGACTTGGCATTTCATATGTTGTAGGCATGGTCTCTTGATTCATGCAAGAGCCCATGAGCTGCATTGGAAAGTAGCCAAGCGGATTCTCCAGTACATTTAGGGTACTCATAGTTTTGGGCATTGATATAGAATTGGTCGGCTACATAGATTTCAATTAGGTAGGCAATTCTCAAGATCACGAGTCTACTTTAGGTTACAACTTGTCGCTTGGTTCAAGTCCTATTTGTTGGTCAATCAAGAAGTAGTTTGCTATTGCTATTGATCATTCATAGAAAGCATCTTCATTTTCAAGCTTTGCTTGGGATGCAAAAGGCTTGATTTTTTTGGGGGCTACCTAGCCCTTCCTTATTCTTAGGGTCTTTTCTCTCTCTATTTGTGGGTGGGGTTTGTGGGTTGGGGGGTGGGATTTTTATGTACATGGATATCTCATTAGGCTTTATTTCTCAAGACCCATCTTTTCATCTACCTAAGCTACGCTTAAAGGGGCAGGGGGGAGAGGGAGGGTGTTAGTGTAGGTTTTTATTTTCCTAGTGGGTATTTGTTTTTCTATTATCTAGGTTTTTTCTACACGTTTTAGTTAAGTTGTTTGGTTTGTAAAGTGAGTATTAGTGTGAGTGGTGTGAGGTTTTGTCATCTTCCGAGTTACATTTACTATTCTTGGATAGTTTTGGTGTACTCTTCCTATTGGTTGTATTTGCCACCTCCCCTCTCCTACTTGGTCTATATATACTCGATATCTTAGCTTGTTTTTGCATTTTGTAGCTTCATGCTATTATGTTTTCTTTATGCTGTTTGCTTTTGAAGAATTTGCATTACTTTCTTGGAGACTTTGTAATGTTATTGTGATTTTAATATTTATTAATCATCTATATTTATAGTTTAATGTTTTATATTTCATGCACTAGATCTTGAGTTATCATTTGTTCTGTAGATTCTAACAAAGATTGTTTATTATTATACTTCAATGTCCTATACATGTCTTATAATTCATTACTCATGCTTTAGTCTCACTTATCATCTCCCTTATTCTCACACATAATTCATATGGTTCATGCTCTTATCTCTCACTTTTCCCTTCTTTATATCGCCTTTTCATAATGCTTTTCCTTAATTTCTTTTCATAATGATACTTATCTTCTTTCCACAAATTTACTTTTTCCTTTATGATATTCTACTTTTTCTATAGTTTATGTAGGTATAGTAAAAGTGTTTTTAAGGCTATTTAAGTGGTATATAATGGATATATGGGTCCATAAATGACCCAAATCATGTGTGGTACTGTAAAACCTCCTATACGCTTCCAACAATGGTTGAGATGGCATGGTTGAAGCTTTTAAGTGATGTCTCAAGACATCATGGAAATCTGTCTTGGGGTGTGGTTTAGTGATGGTCTTCATCTATCTTCGATCCATTTGGTTTTTGGTTTTTAATGTTGTGGAGTTGTGTATGTAATCTGTTGATCGTCTGATTTATTCGTTGATTGTTAGACGTTGAGGCTATATATTTGAGATGGCATGGTTGAAGTCCTTTAGTGATGTCTCATGGAATGAGCATCATGGACATCTGTTTAGGGATATGGTTTAGTGATGGTCTTCATCTGTCTTTGACCTATTTGGTTTCTGGCTTTTAATGTTGTGGAGTTATATGTAATATGGTGATTGGTCTGTTTGTCCTATTTCTGGTCCTTGTGTGCAATTATCAGGTTGAAGGGCTGGAAATACTTTCCAGACTTTAAATCCAAAGTTATTTATTGGTGGTTGGTACATTATATTGACATTGTCATTTGGTGAAATGTAATGTGCTGACACATCATTAATAGTTGTGTCCTTGTGCTTGAATTGTGGAGGATTTTCTTTCTTGGTATGCCTTATTTTTCTTGAGTTCTTCAATGGCAGACTGTTGGCCAAGGTATCTTTCATCTTCCATTTTTTACCTTGGGTGTGTTGGCCAATGAAGAAGTCTTGTTGTTTTTCATTTGTTTTTAACCGTCACTATGGTGCCGGTGCTCTTTTGTTTTTCATTTGGTCTTGTGCTTCAAAAGTTTGCTGTGCATCTAATAAATGTCAAAGCTCTATGCATCTATCATATCTAGTTACTGTATTATAACAGAATAGCTGGAGATTTATTTTAAGGACCTGATACTAATGCATTTTTCTGAATCAGCATTTTCAGCATTTTATATACATAATAAAAGGTTAAAAATGTGAAGGTAGTTTTTAAGGTCACTTCGATGGAAGACAACAAATTGGTGTATGAGACTCTCTTTATGTATGCATTCCACAAGGGGATACTTATTCCATTTACTCTGCATATTGTTCATTAAGGTGTACAACCCTGCCCTCCTCTTGATTCAAACATGTACTCTCCAATAAGGAGTACATTTATGGAATATTGTTGTATTGAAAGCTCAGAAATCCTGTTTTGGACCAGCTGCATATTTGAATAACAGCTAAATTAGCCTGTTGAGAAACATGCTTCACTAACAGAGTTTAGAGGCATTTTAATCAACTTCACATTCTATTCTAGAACCCCACAGGGCCAATGCTTCTGAAGAGGATTCTTGATCTGGTTGTTTTAATAAGAAGTAAGTATTTTGAGACAGTTTCGATTCTAGTGGACATGAATAGATGCAATACACAGAGATACTGAAATCAATAACTCAGTTGTGCATATGGCAACTGTGTCCCGAGTCTAAGATTCATTTTCAAAATATTTTAGAGAAATGGTCATTAAAAAACACAAATCTCTGCTCCTGATTTGGTTCAGTTGGCAGAGTGAAACCATTGTGTACTAGAAATCCATGCATTCATATCTATTTATGATTTGGTGGAAGTATGTACACATCAAGCTATTTCCATTTACAAAATTTTAATTTAGGATGCTAAAATAGGTGACAGAAGTTTCTGGAATTGGAAAATTTGTCAGTTGCATTCCTAAAATTCATGTCCTGCCCATGTTGATTTGGGCTATTTATTACCAGGATTGGTTATTCAGTTCATCCCAAATTTGACAGATGTATGTTAGCAAGTGAAAACTCAAGGCATTGCTGAGCTCTGAAACTGTGATAGTAAATCCATGCATGTTCTGAACCTTGAAAAAAATCTGACTTTCAGCAAATCATTTTTGAACTGTGGGTTTTCACACTACCCATTATATGTTTCAACAATTATATGAAACATGAGAGAATGAGTTCTTTTTTCCAAATAATGCATCCAGAAATTTACATTGTTAAAAACTTGAACAATCATTTTATTATTATTAGACCTTTCATGTGGTTGTGGAGGTCATGTTTTTGTTCCTAATAGAATGCATTATATTTTACTGAAGACTTATTCAATTTACCTTTGGCTACTATTTCAGGATTTCCCAGCTGAAAACTGAAGAATCACATCCAAAATCTTTAATGTCAACAGAGGCACAAATAAAGATAAAATCTGAGGAACTTTTATGGGATGGCTATTTTAACAAAGTACAAGACAATGGTCGCCAAGAACCTAGAGATGCAGATGCAGATGCATTAATAGAGATGGACAGGCTCAGCCCATATGATACAAAAGCTATGAACAAAGTATCAGGAGATAAAAATACTTGCCAAAAAGGATTAATTGAATTTAATGGCAATGATAAACCGCACCAGTCTTTCAGGGATACAAGAAGGCTGAGACTTCTTGATGATGAAAGGAGCTCAGGAGGTACACAATGTAAAGAGGATAAGAACTTTTTTAAACGTCACAATGAAAACAGAATGGAAGAAAATAGTTTCAGGCATGATAAAAGAGAGTGCCAGTCACAGAAGAAAGTTGTTAAGCAGGAGCATCAAAATGGGAATGATCAAGTCATGCACCATTGGAAGAAAGATAGGGTTGATTACAATGAATTTAGGGATTACAGGACATCACGAAAGAGGGAGAGAGATGATAGAACAAGCCAAAGAAGGGAGAGAGATGATAGAACCAGCCAAAGAACTGCAACCTTCAGATCAATGAATGAAAGTGAGATATTTTCCCGTGATGCTAGCAGTGCAGTTTCTAGAAATTCCAGTGTAAAAAGGAAAGTTGCTGATGCAGCCTATACACAGAAAATAGATTCTTATGATGATTCATCTTTATTTAAAATACAGAAAAATAATTCTTTTGTTCATAATAGATCTGATGAAAAGAGATCCAGTAATGCTGAGCAGCGAGATCAGGGAAGCTTTAAGGAACAAAGTGAAGAAATAATTCCAAGGAAGCAAAGAACTTAGGCAAAGTGCAGGTTGGGAATTAATTATGAAAGTTTACAGGGGGTGGGGATTCAGGTATAGTTGTTTGATAGCCTGCCATTAGATGAATGACCAATTTTTTTCTGTGATGGATATTGTAAAATACATTCCTTATTATGTATATTATTCATTTGCATCCTTCAATCGTTTTATTCATTTGCATCTTTCAATCTTTAACAGTTTCTAGACCAAAGTTGATCTTTGGAATCTCAAAATGAATGTCTTAAATGATTTGTATTTGCATTAGGATTTCCATAAACTTTAGTAGCATATCAAAGTCGCGGTGTAGCAGTTACGTCAAATAGGACTTTCTGACTGTAGAAGCATATCTTTTTAGTGTGGGATATGCAAATGCTTACATGATTTCAAAATTATATTCAAGTATCAAATGCAGGCTAATAGGAACATAGGCCAAGTAAACATACCAAATTACATGATTGACAAGCATAGTCAAAGCAGAACTACAAACAATATAAATAAAAACTAGCGCAATATCAAGAACCGAAGTTTTTAATTCTCAGCACCAGGCTGTTTATTTTCGTCAGCCACATTAATCACTGGTGGCAATGTTATCTTATTCTCTATGTCATGAAACAGCGCATGTGATGGAAGCTATTCTCCATGCCCGTATCATTAGTCATTGTCTTTTTTTAATTTTTTATACAGGATCTCTTCGTTTTATTGTGCTCAGCAAAAAGAGAAACAAACTAAACGAATCAAGGAAAAATAGATTACATACTAAAAGCCACATCCCTGCTGTCACCACCCACATTCACGTATATTTTGCAATTGATACGGGGTTCTTTATCTGTAGTACACAATGCTGCACTGTTAAGCCAAACTCCCCATCTGACATGTATTGTACTACAGTCTACTAATGATCAGAGATAAATTAAGCCGGGGTTAGAGATAATCTAACTCCACATTGTTGTCCACTTCATTGTGGGAGATTGTTCTGCCAAAAGTGAGATGTGTATCGTTATAGTTCAACTAGTGATATACCATGGTTGTCCCTTGTATGCTGGTTAGCCATGATCAGATTATCCTTGTGTTAAATATAAGGTTAAATGGTAACAGTAAAAGTTTCCAGGTAGGTCAATATTCTGTCCCTGATTAAGTTTGTTTATTCTGGTGCTATTTGTGTAAGACTCATGAGTATGAGCAAAAGCTGCTCAAATGATATTGAATGCAAGATTTTGCCCAAATTACTTGTAATTCATCTTCCTAGGAGGTCAGGAAAGAAATTGGCCGGTTTTTCACATCAGACAGTTTTCAAGTATAGTGGTACTTTCATTTTTATCTGAAAGAGGAATGTAGACATTACAATGCCTACTTTGGTATTTTGAATTCTGCAGAGATCTGAGGTTTCTTGTCTAGCTATATAAAGGGGGAGCTGCTTGCTTATAAGTGCTATACGCTCTCCTCTTCCTGAAAAGAGAAACGAATGAGCAAGAAGTAGAAAGCTATGCCCAATCTCTATTGGTAAAGCCACTAAAATAGAACACCATGTTTTATCTTGATGGAAATAAGCTTTGAAACAGTTATAAGCTTTAAGGCTTGGCCCAAAACAACCAAAGACATCATAGATTGTTACCATGGAAGGGCTACTGCAAGATTTAATAATGCTCCCGAAGAAATGACTAGCTGGAGGGGGGCTGTTTGAATCGAATTAGCATTCCATTTACGTGGCGTCACAATTGCGCAGTAAAAGTGTAATTGAAATTTAATTACTAAGGTTTAAACCATGAAACTAAAAAACAATATACTATTTACTAGCAATTGCCCTTGTAGCTGCAATAGGCATGCCGGTAGGTGTAATATGAATGCTTATAGACTATAAGCGAGGTAATTGCAAAATGTTTTTTTTTGTTTTACTATGGTGTAATTAAAGTGTGCAGTGCGATATGAACATATGTAGATGCAAGTGGAGTCGGTCTGGTGTTTTGGTTGATTTTTATTTATAGTTTTTTCATTGCTTTTTTATTTAGTTGGCTTTTAAATATGTATTTTCACGAATCTTAAAAATGAGCATCAAAATTTAAGGTGGAGGATGCTGGAGTAATTAGGATAATCACTTGATAATTAATTAATTATTAAGTCTCTTATTATTTTATTCACTTAAGGTAAATTTAGGAGTCTTTTTATTATTAGATTGGATTAATTTTAGGTCTAGTTGTCTCATTGTATGAGATTAAGACACTTGTCACAATCTAATGCAATCTTCATATAGGGTTCACTTTTTTATGCTTTTATAAGTTTGCACATTCATTGCATTTATTAATTCATTGTAATTCACATTTATTTATTCAATACAAAACGCATATCAGATGCTTTTGTGGATTCAATCTTCTCTCTTGGTTGCATAACAAATCGGTTGCCTTGATCTTTTAGATGTGATAGGCGTTTTGGTTGCAGAGATTTTTGGGAGCTGCGGGGCTCACTATCAACTCCAACAAAGGATAGTGTCAACAAAGGTAGTGGGTAGGATTTATGTTCATATAATGACATGAATGTATCAATGTTTGTTGTTTAGTGAATTCATTTTCATTTTTAGGCTTTGCAAGGTCAAGGGTGGTGTTCACTAAGGTATTTACAATAGGATAATTAAAGAGATAAACAATTAGATTCAAGGCCCTTAAATAGGCATACTTAAAATGCTATGAACCCCGAGATTTATCACTAAGTTTATAGGCATACTTAAAATGCTATGAACCTCGAGATTTATCACTAAGTTTACGTTAGCATTACCTACATGTAGACTTACAAGGAATCCAACAAGTAGATAATAACTCACTTTGACCACACATTAAAAGATAATAGCAATATTCTTTCCCAATAAATGAATCCACTTAATTTTGCATACACATGGGTAAGAGGAACAACCTACTAGTATGATCCTCTAATTAGTTTTGAGACAACATAAGATATGGCATATTTTGCAATACTGGATCATACAAGCATGATGGAACCTAAAGTACTTCTACAACAAACAAGAGAGATGCTTAAAAATGAAAATTGTTTGGCCTTTCACCAATTAGATTGATGCTTACTCCATTAGGTAACAGAGTCGTAACTTGCAAAAAGGATGAGAACATTCCTACCAATTAGTAATGAAACAAGGATCATGTATACACAACCTTAACGAATAAGGAAACTTTCAAGTAAACATACCTTAGTCATCCCTTACAAATTAACAATACCCAACATACAACAAAAGAAGACCATTACAAAAGCTTTGCAATGCATTAGAATTTTGTTACATTTCATCTAATCTTGTTACAATCATGCCAGCAAGTGTGGCATTTGAGAGATAGTAACTAGGTTCAATGCCCCTCTTGAAATACTACAACTTGTCATGGGGACATTATCTTGTAGGCAAACCTTACTAGACTACCCCTTCGCGTGATTTACAAACATGCTTCATCATTTGCAAAGTTGGACCTTAATCATTTGATACCCTATAATTTGTGTGAGAACAATTAGAAAAATGGTTTGACGATCAATCACTAATGTAAAGTGTTTTAGCCTTTCTTCAACTTGTTGCCGAGTGGGAAAGCACTAGTGCACAAGTCAAAGTAATAAATATCTTAGAACAAGTATGCATGACAATTTTCTTTGGATTAGTTGTAAAACAACCCATGATAATTAGTGTATTCTTTTGTGCTAGAGAAGTAGCTCAATGTATTGATTTTAGATCTATATAGGTAGGGTCTTCATTTATGGTGTTTAGGTTGTCCATACCCATTTTCATCATCTTCATCCAGCCTTGCATTTAGATCTATGCCTTTGAGAGATCCAATGACATATGGGAGAGATTTGGTAGATTATAGATCTCCACCGCATTCGATTTAGGTCAATATTGGTATACCTAGACATGAAAGGAAGTAGTTGAAGTTTATTGCTTGAATGTTGAAACTTTACAACAAGACTTGCTAGCTAGGAATGTCCCAAGTGCATGGGACACAAAGGATTCTGCAAGTAGGAAGTTGGTGGGAAATGAGGATGGGAAAACACATGCAAAAAAGCATGCATAGTCTAAATCTTGGTAGGAACAAAAGAAGAGGACAAGAACACAAAGATTCAGAGAAATGGAGCTAAAAGGGAAGTGCAAAAATGTGTAAAGGAGGTGGGAGAGTAGAACATGGAAGGAAGTCCACTAGAAATAGCAAATTTTCTCGCAAACTGTAATTTAGTAGGAATAAAGGGCATAAGAAGAAATTTCTTGAAAGCATTGGGCCCACTAGATTGACTTGGAAACACAAATCATTGGTGCAATAAAATGAAGACGTTTGACAATGCAATATAAGTTCACACACCGTTCTATGTGATGAAATCATATTGATCCAAACTTTGTTGTTTTTTCATCCAATGGGTCCCACTAGACAAGTCACCTTGCCCTGAACCAATAACACATGTATTTATGATATCTATTGCAAATATTATTTAATGTGTTGGTTGTTAGATTAGACATGGTTGGAGGGTTCAAAAAATCCTAGCACCATTGATAGCTCAACACTCACCCACACCAATGGTACATAAGAAGTTTCTAATAATATTGGCAAAGCTATGGAGATGTGTTGAGATGCAATGTGGAAGTGTTGACGTTGTTTGCTCTTTCCTTTACTACATGCAACTTGAAGAGTGGAGGGGCTTGCCAAATTGATGACATGTAAGTGCCAATTAATGTCACAACATAAAATAGTTGTCAGACTAACAATGCTATAGAGGTGTGTCGATCATTGATCAAATGATTCCAAATTGCTTTGCACTTGTGAACATAAACCTTAAAAATTGCATCAAACACTTGTGCAAAGCAAGGCACTTAGAAAAGCAAACCTAGCCACCTCCAAGCTTGAAAGTCAACAATTTGTAGAGACCAACTGCTAGAAGGCAAAGACCATGTTGAAGAAGATTTTATCAAAAGCAAAAACTATGACCACACAAAGAGGGTGCTTGGCAACATTCCATCCATAGAGAATAAGATATCAAAATTTCAAGGGATAGAAGAAAAAAATGCCAACAATGGCTCTATTTGGGGATGTGTGCCTCTTGTAGGCATTATTAGGAATCAATATTTTAGTCTAAATAATTTTCATTGAGTCCCTCTTAGTTTGCTCACTTAGGTTCCTTCCACCCCTATTTAGAACTGATTTGTAAAGTGTTTATATGGGCCTTCATTTCTATGTTTTTCCTAAGTATGAACCTCTTTGTGTGTTGTTCAAATAAAAAATCTAGTTAGGTATGTGAAAATTTCAAGTTTGGAACATTTTTGGGTGTATTTTGTGTTTTATCAGAGTCTTCAAAGTTTCCCTACCAGACATATCTTTCCTCCCATCTCTGCTTTCCTTTATTCCTTGTCAACATTTTAGACTTAGCTTTCTTGTCATGCTTTCCACCTAAAGCCCAACTTTCCTCTATACTTATTGGCTTGTCAGACTTTTCCCTTCTCGAGTACTCTATCCTTCTCCTAGACACTTGTTCCAGGGTATCCTTAAACTTTGATTCTTGATAGCTTACACTATATCTTCTCGCCAGAGTTAAACCATCAAACTTCCCTTATTCCCCCTACCTCCATGTAATGAGTTTCCTATCACCTTCGATTGTTGACAACTTGACCAATTGCATAAGGTATGGATTTTTATCGACCCTTGATAGTTTAAAACTCACTTATTTTTTGTTGGCTTCTCACCAACTCATTGGAATGCCATAGAAAGGCCATGTGGTCATTGAAAAGGTCTAGACATGCCAAAAAGATACAAATAACTAATAGGAACATCATGTCACTGCCTAAAGACTTCTCTGTATTGATTTGGTGCTCAATTTTAAGGTGGTTTTTGAAATAGAAAATCGATAAGCAGTTAGGGTTTCTCCTATACCAAGATAATAGACCAGCAACCAATCTACCAATGGATGACAGAAGCAAAGGTTTGCAAATGATGCTCGCAATGGGCTATGACAGAAACCAAAGACTTGGGCAAAACGACAACGGATTTATAATACCCCTCATTCTTGAGATGCAAATGAGAAATCTTGGACTCAGATGTACCCCTCCGAGTATAACCATACGTGGACAAAGTCCCACAGTTAGACTAGTCAAGACTCCCCGTGAACCAACACCAGTTGAACTTCGCTTACCTGTGTCCACTGGCCGCATCATAGATAATTTCACTTTTGACATAACTGACGTCTACAGTAGTAGTGATGATGAGGATCCCGTAACCAATGTACCTAGACTCTTTGAGGATACCACCCTTCACATGATTAGCACCCTATCTTATGAGTCTGAAAATTGAAGCCACGAGATCCGCTTAGTTTACCCTTAACCCATCGATTATGACCAACGAGGACCACCAATTCTTGACACATTCGAAAATGATGAGGCGCTCTTAGAATTCATGAGACTGCGATATAATATTCCGTGTGGAGATTACAAAGCAGGGTTCATCATTGAGCTAGATACACATGCATATTATGGGGAAACAATTTAATCCCTCAGTCACAAAAGCGAAAAATTGAGAATAATCTCTAGGTCCTTGAGTGAAAACCACACTGTGACACTCTCCGACCCAAAAAAAGTAAAAAGAAAGGACACATCCAATGGCGAAAACCTCTTTGAGGCACCTGAGGATGGGGGATTCAATCTTCCTTTCAGAGCTCTTCATCAAGATAAATAGTAGTCCTAGCAGAAAAATGCAACCCAGTTAATCTAGGAACAGAGTAGACACCGCACATCACATTCTATGCAGAGTCATTACTATCAGAGGAACAAGAGCTCCTGGTAGCCTTCTTAAGAGACAGAAAAGCTAATTTTATATGGAGCTATGTAGATATGCTCGAGATTGATCCAGAGATTGTGGCCCATCATCTAGCAGTATATCCTGAAGCAAATCCCATTAGACAAAAGCTCAGGAAAATGCACCCTTAGATCGCCTTGCTAGTCAAAATGGAACTAAAGAAGCTATTGGACGCAGGATCCATTCAACCAATAGACTATCCAGAATGGGTGTCAAACCTGGTTCCCGTCTTAGAACCCGATGGGGGCATCAAAATCTGCAGAGATTTTAGGGACTTAAACAAAGCATGTCCAAAAGATGATTTCCTGTTGCCTAACATTGACATGATTGTAGACATGACGATGGGACACGAAATGCTTTCTTTGATGGACGGTTTCTCGGGATACAACCAGATAATGATTGCTAAAGAAGACCAACACAAAACGACCTTCACTTGTCCATGGGGGACTTACTGCTGGAATATGATGCCATTCGGATTGAAAAATGTTGGTGCTACATACCAAAGAGCTATGACATTAATCTTCCACGACCTGATCCACAAGACTGTCGAAGATTATGTTGATGACATACTAGCCAAAACCAAAAAGAGAAAAGATCACATAGCAACCCTAAGTGCCATTTTTGACAGGCTGGAAGAATACAAAGTCCAATTAAATCCAAAGAAGTGCATCTTCAACGTACAGTCAGGAAAGCTACTAGGTTACATAGTGTCAATGAGAGGTATTGAGGTAGACCCTGCCAAGGTAAAAGCAATTCTTGAAATGACAACACCCAAATAATTGAAACAATTGAGAGGTCTCCAGGGAAGACTTTAGTCCATCTGAAGATTCATCACACAACTGGTAGATAACCAAATCCTGTATTCTCACCTACTTCACAAGGGAGTAGCATACAAATGGGATGATAAGTGTGAGGAAGCCTTCAATAAGATCAAAGAATATATGCTTACACCGCTAGTCCTTATGCCATCGATCCCCAGAAAACCATTGATCCTATGTGTTAGCAACAACAACAACCCTTGGAGCTCTCCTAGCTCAACACGATGAAAATGGGACAAAAAGGGCCATATATTATATCAGCAGAACAATGGTTGGGCATGAGTTAAACTACTCATTCATTGAAAAAGTATGTCTAGTAGTCGCGTTTGCGTCACAAAAATTTAGACATTACATGTTGGCACACAAAATAAAAATCATTGCCAAAATTGATCCCCTTAAGTACTTACTATCAAAAGCAATGCTCACCGGAAGAATGGCCAAGTGGGTCATGATACGATTAGAGTATGACATTGAATATGTGGAGCGGAAAGCAATCAAAGGCCAAGTCATTGCATATCAGCTTGTAGAAGCCCCAATCTGTTCAAAGAATCCACTTATCTCAGAATTTCCACACGAAACATGGATTAGGACCCGGTGTTTTCTTCATCACTCCACAAGGAGATTGTATACCGAGATCTTACAAACTAGCATTTCCCTGCACTAACAACATCGCTGAATATGAGGCCTTAACCATAGGTCTCAGAATAGCAGTGCAGTGGCACATCATGGCCCTCAAAGTTTACGGAGACTCCCAGCTTATAATAAACCAAGTGAACGACGAATACCAGACAAAAAATGATAAGCTGACCCCATATAAGAAGTTGGTAGAAAATCTCAAGGAATCAATCATTGATATCACATTTGAGCAGATTCCTAGAGCCAACAACAGAGCAACAAATGCTATGGCAACAATTGGATCCTTAGTGGATATTCCTTGCAACATATTGAAACTTGAATTCATGGTAGAACAACTTCCTGTACCCGCATTCGAGGTACTAGAGTCATAATTTGTGTGTGAAATCGTTGGTCCCGGTGATCCCTGGTACCATGACATTTATACCTACCTACGAATAGGTGTCTTACCTGCTGACTTACCCTTAAGCTTAAAAAGAACCTTTGTCAAGAAAGCATCTAGGTTTCTCATCTTAGGAAATACCTTATATCGTAGAAGTATAGAGGGAACCTTGTTATGATGCCTCAACACTGATGAAGCCTTGACTGCTCTAACTAAGGTGCATAACGGGATTTGTGGTTCGTACTTGAGTGGAATGACCTTGGCCAAAAAATTGTTGAGGACGGGGTATTATTGGCCCACTATGGAGAAATAGACACACGACTACGTCAGAAGGTGCTTACAATGTCAACAGCATGGGGACCTCATCCATGCTCCAGCTTAAGAGCTCCATCCCATCATTACACCATGGCCCTTTTCACAGTGGGGGCTTAATCTTGTTGGGAAAATCACTTCCACCTCATCAAGTGGCCACAAGTTCATTATAACTGCCACTGAGTATTTCACCAAGTGGGTGGAAGCCATACCCATGACATATATAACCGGGAAGCAGATATCAAAGTTCATCTTGAACTATCTCATTTGTCACTCCGGTGTCCCAGAAGCCATTATCTCAGATAATGGGACACCATTTAAGAATCAAGATGTCTGAGACCTATATGAAAAATTCAAAATCCAACATCGCTTTTCCACCCCATACTATCCCAAGGGCAATGGCCAAGTAGAAGCCACAAATAAAACCATTTTAAAGATCCTCAAGAAAATAGTCAATGACACAGGTTATGACTGGCATCTGCAGCTCAATCCTGCCCTCTGGGCCTACCTAACCAACATCTGCACACCCATCGGTGCCACTCCCTTCTCCCTGGTCTACGGATCAGAAGCAATACTCCCCATCGAGATTGAGCTCCCCTCATTAAGGATATCATTGCAAAAACTCATATCAGATGAGGAATACCGAGTATCAAGACTAAATGAGCTGGAGTTACTGGATGAGCGACGAATAGAGGCACTAAATCACCTGTAGGTATATCAAAATCGACTTAAGCGGAGTTACAACAAGAAAATTAGAAGCAGAACATTCCAAATTGGAGAATTAGTGTTAAAGGAAAATGAAAAGAACGTCCCTAATCTAGACAGTAAAGGAAAGTTCGAGCCTAATTGGTTAGGCCCATTTGTGATCACAATGAGCTATAAGTCAGGGGCATATAAGTTGTCAACACCCGAAAGGGAATGTCTGCAGGAGCCCATGAACAAATCTCATCTCAAAAAGTTTTATACCTAAATCTTTCAAGGTATAAAACCCAAAAATCCAAAAAAAATCAGAAAAAGTCCTGAAAAAATGGTTACCTTGGCGAAAACTTGGCAAACAGGCGTCTTGGTGACAACAAAAAAATCAAAAAAGCAAAAAATCCAAAAAAATAAGAAAAAAGGATAAAAAAAAGTAAAGAGAAAAATCGTCCTCTGGTGAAAACCACTTCGGTGGCACTTTAGGCAAGTACCTTGGTGAAAACTTGGAAAACATATGCCTTGTGTAAATAACCACTTTCCATCCACCAGGATCTTTATTGATTGTTCTGCATCATCCATCCATTACGTTTCCATCATCCATCGCATTCAGATCTCCATCCATTACCCACCCACATCTACACCATAGCTTGGTCCTGTATTCGTATCATGATCCCTCCAAGTATTACTCGGCCCATTCTCAAGGTCAGTTTGTCTTGCCTTTATCAGAGTAGTTTATTGCATCACGCTGGGGGCATGTTCTCATTAGATCGGATTCGTGTATATTCTTGAAGTTCTAAAATCTCAGAAAATTCAAAAACATTAGAAAATCTCAAAAAATCCAAAAACATCGAAAAATGCGAAAATCCAAAACATCCAAATCATATCAAAATTCTAAAACAGGTCAAAAAGTCAAAAAAAAGTCGTCTTGTCGAACTACGGGTCTCTGAGCCATGAACGTAGCAAGGTTGATCTTTGATCATCCCCCAAGACACTTAGGTTAGTCCTTTAGGAATTCGTCATAATAAACTGACATTTCATCATGTATATCTTCATCTGTAAATCAGTCAAGTCGTCAGTCGAACTATGTGGTCTCTGCGTGTATAATGTAGGCAAGGTTAATCTATTGATCAACCCCCAAGGCCCCTAGGATAGGTTCTTAGGTTAGTCTCTTGGTCAAAATCTCGGAAAACCCCAAAACATTAGAAAATCGAAAATCAAAACATTTGTAAAATCTCTAAAGATACCAAAAATAGCCTCAAAAACATTTCAAAACATCAAAAACATCCAAATATTTGAAAAAATTCCATCCATCCTCATCTCCCTTTTACCCGAAATAAACATAACTCATAATAAATCATCGTCATCTTCAACTTTTGGTGAAACAGTCAGAAACAAGTCTAGCAGGTTAAAAAGTGAAAACTTAAACATCAAAATCTCAAGTTTAAGTCAGTACGTAAACAAGTTAGTCAACTCTTTGTGTCGATAGCCTATCATGCAATCGGTCCCATATAAAATCATTTGATATCGTTATGTCCTAGGATGCATCCTTCCTACAATGGACATCAACATCAAGCATCACCATAGTTTAGTCTTGGCTAGCGGTATTGAAGAACATTAGTTTGTTTGTTTACTTTATCTTTTTCTTGTTGATTTATATTATTGCGCTCATTCCAAGGACCTCTCGATGATGTCTAATCAAAAGATTTAGACAAATAGGAATGGGGCAATGATCATTATCTTTTTATCTGTTGTTCTTGTTGGATGTCTTTGTAATATAACCTCAGCGAATACTTGCTTTGTTAGATATATATGGAGGGTGTTTTGGGAAGCTTGTTGACTATTGCATTGATAGGTTATACCTTTCCGTGGTTTGGTCCAAGATGTTTGAAACTTCTAAAGTGCATCCTAATAAGGTTTCCATATGTTAGGTGTGAAGAAGGATACTCCTATCTAATTATCACGTCAAAGGCCATCACACTAAATACAACGCCATCTTGGTTCTTAATACTTCGATGCATCGTATTTATGTGTGTTATCAAAAATAAGATAGTTGGCCCTTTGAAAATCCCAATTCCACGACATATATACATCATCATTATCTTTTGTCTTTGCTGAAATCTCTTCTATCTCTTCTTCCTTCTTAATTTTCATGCTAACAAGGTACTATGACAATTAATCATCATCATTAATCCTACATCCACAAATCGTTAGCACATTGCATATCATATCATATAGAAATCATAGATCATCTCATAGGAATTGCATCTCTGTCATCATATAATATAGATCTGTTATTCTAACTGTAGACATCGAAAATATACTGATTGACATCGTGCATCTGATCCTGATTTACTAACATCGTTTCTTCCTAAATCATCCCTCAGTCTAACCGTTTAATCAAATTCTTTTATATGATTAAATTCATCAATAATTCTTCTCTTAATTAAATAAATCATTTTTTCTAATTAAGTCATTTTCTCTTGTTAATTAAATCAATCCATCTGATTTAATTATCTCTATTTAATTAAATAATCAATTTATTTGATTAAATCTCTAAAGTCTATCGATTAAATTAAATAAATTAAAACCTTATTTGATTTAATCTAACACCATCTCCTTTTAATTAAATAAATCAAAATCTTTATTTAATTAGCCTCTTATCATATTCCTCTCTTATCTGATTTAAATAAATCCATAAATTTGAGTCAAATAAGTCACATCATCTAATCTCCTGTTAAAATTAATTAAACCCTTGATTAATTTAACCTCATCTCATGTCACATCCTCTAGATAATGCAAGTTGCACATGAAAATAGATTTAATTTATTTATTAAATCTTTATTTTCCCTCACATGGCATCTTTTGGAATATTCCCCTAATTTGAATTCAAAATCCAAGTGGGAATAAGTCCTTCCAACAAGGCATTTAAGATCTCTTACATGTCCTTTGCCTTGAACCAAGTGGCATTTATTGCATTTTCCCTTCCCTCTTACATGTCATTTCAACAAATTTGAATTTCAAATATTCGCATTTATTGGCACAAACCCCAAATCTTGCACAACCATCATCCATTCATAGCTTGACAAGTGGCACCATATCATTGGATGAAAGTTAGTCCCACATTGCTCAAATTTGGACTTTCATCTATCTTGAACTCCTATAAATGAAGAGCTCCTCTCATTTTATCATCCACATTCGAAGCAAAGTTACCATGCTAAAATACTTAGCAATTCTCATCCATCATTTGAGTTCTTAGTTAGGCTTTTTTTTGCAGATTTGGCTTGGAGCTCTCACATTCATCATCAAAGTGGATCAACATTTCTCAACAATCATCAACTTGCATCTTAGGGATTGGGAAAGGGCCAATTTTCACATCAAATTGGCACCAATTCCCCCATGGGATTGAGAGTTTGCTTGCTTAATTAGGATTTAATCTTGTTTTTGTGATTTCATTGTATTTTTCATCATTTCCTTCCTAATTTGAGCTATGTTAATGAATCTCATGGGGAATCCATGTTTAGGCTTGCATTTCCTTGTTTAACTTGTTTAATCATGTTGTTTTGCAGGTACCTAGATTTTGGGGTTCACATTTTGGCGCTAGAAGGAGGGCAGCATCCATAAATTCCAACATTTTCTCAAAATTTCTGTGTTTTTCTTGACACAGAAAATTCCGACGCGGGCTCCTCAGCGTCGCTATTTTTTAGCGCCGCGAGCTCGTCAACGTCGCTGTTTTAGTGCCGCGGGCTCGCTAGCGTCGCTATAGAGCACTGCGCAAACATAAAATCCGCCGTTGGACTTGTCCTGCCAAGAAAATTAAAATTTAAAACTGCACCGCTGGACTCGCCGATCTGCCTCGATTTCAAAAAATTTCAAAACTCTACTGCTTTCGAGAACTGCGACGTTGGGTGAAAATAGCGACGCTATTGTGCTCTCTGTCCCGACACAGAGCGTCGCTGACTGGTAAAGCGGCGCTGTAAGAGCGACGCTGGAAGAAAAAATAGCGACGCCTTCACGAGTTCCAATGCTGGAAAACAGAAAAAAGGGAGAACTTAATTTTTAGCACGTGCTTTTTGTTCATAATTTATTTATCTACTGTTTTCTGGTTTTTAAACTTCTGTGTTTTTTCAGAATCTGATTGTTTTTCTATTTTGTAGGTTGGAAGCTAAAAGCAAAGGAAAAAGGAACATGATGATGGTATTTTATCTAATCAAAGTGTTTTTAAACACTTAAGTGTTTGTTTAACACTTCCTTAAGGAGTTCGTCATCTTTTGCTCTCTTTAGAACAATAGCTTTCATTTGGGTTTAAAAAGAACTCTTTTGTTTATTGCTCACAAACGGATTTAAAAAGAACTTTAGGATCTACAACTTACTAGATTTCGTTTATGGGTTAAACCATTGAACAAATGTCTCACTTGTGATTTGGTGCTCTAAAATGAACTCACATATTGCTTTGAAGACTTAAAAAAAAGAACAAGTGTAGTTGTGTTTTTGTGAGGGCTTACTTAGGCTAAAGGCATTGGAAAATGACGTATGCGCTTCTCTCGCGCTTTATAGGGATCTTGAGAATCAAAAGGTCTTTTCCATGACTTTGGGTTAAGACAAAGCAATCACCTCCACACTTCAATTTGGGCTTAAAATTGAACAAACTATTGTGCGAGTATGAGTGGGGGCATTGTCGCGTACATTCTCTTTCTTTGTTGTTATCAAAGATTGATCAAGTTACGGATTTTGTTCTTCATTCGCTTTTGTTTATCTTAGAGGGCCCGCCTTGTGGGAAAAAGTAATCACCCAAGGGAACGGTTCAACCGGTAACACTCTGAACCCGAGAGTATTTCCAGCCAGGATATAAATGTGGATATTGGAAGAAACGCCAATATCACGCGGTTGACTCCGACAAGATGGATCCGAAAGGGGACTCTTGCCACGTTGGGTGAACTCTTATGAACAGAATGTCCTTACTAAAACCCATGTGCTAGAATTTGCCAAAATCTTTTTATCTATTTGTTGGTGCAAGAATGGTCATTTTGAAGCCACCCCACACTTTTACGGTCTTCTAGTAGAAATGGAAAGCATGCCATGGGAGTTTCATGGGTGTTGATGCTTGGCTGCCCCGTATAAGTGAGTACCGTGGAGGGGAGTCAGTGGGGTCAAGCATCTAACCATTCGCTAAAGATAAGCGTAGCTGGACTTGTCCAAGTGGGAATCCAACAAATATTGTCTTTCACATCCATAGGATTGTAATTGTTCTTGGGTTACAAAATGCATTGCTTGATCGAAAACATCATGGAAACAAACACTTAACATCATCCAAATTTCAAACCCTTTTGAAGACAAATACCATTGACTCAATCCATATGTTATTGCTTTCCCTTGGGATTCACATCCTTAGAGGTTTCTAAACATTGGATTATATCTCAATTTGTCTTCTTAAGTAAACAATAGGAAACCCTTGCGTTAAGTTCATTAAATTTCCACATAACATATCTTGTGGAATTTGAAGAAATTGAGACATTGGACATCTTAGTTTGAAACTTTAATCAAAGAGAGTGTTTTTGGTAAAATAAAGACATTAAACAAAGCTAAACAAAATGAACTTTCATGTGTGTTGAAAACCCCAAATCCCAAAGCACAAATCATTGATTGGAAATCTAAATGTTCAAATCATTTCTTGGTTACAAAGGTCATTAGGAAGCATTTGCATGCTCTTCAATACCTAGGTCTAAGCAAACAAAGTGTATCCTTTTAGGTTCATTTTTAGGATCAAAACATATCAACATCATTTTTCATCCATCCTTCAAAACATCAAAACAAAATCCATCTCATCATCACCTTTTGGAAAATCTTGAAATCATCCTTGATACTAGGCTTTGTGGTCAAATCAATTTTTTTTTTTATCAAAATCATTTGAGACAAAATCCTTGAGAACATTTATCAAAAACATCCTTTGCTAGGTATGTGTAGATGCATCCTTTTGCATATACTTAGTCAAAATTATCAAAATCATATTGTCTAGCTTGGTGTATGAAGATGACTCCTTCTTCATATACTTAGTGAAACAATCATCTTGTTTGAATAGGTGTGGGTAGATGCATCTTTCTCCTCACACATATTCAAATTATCATCCTTTGAACAAAGCTATCCCTTAAATCATCATCCAACATCTTAGGGTCTTTTTGTTCAAAAATCCAAATCAAAATCCAAATAAAAAATCAAGGAAAAAATCTCAAAATCTCAAAATCTCAAAATCCAAAATCCAAAATCAAGAATCCACAAGTCCTAAAAGCCTAGTGTCTCATTCAAGATATATCAAAAGCCAAAACATCCATATCATCCATCCCTAAAACATCATTATCATATCATCACCTTTGATCCTCAAAGCATCCTAAAACTTTTTCACTTTGGAAACATAAGATAAAGATCGATTCAAGGAATCAAGAGATTCATCTCCCACATTCTTAAAGATTGATCGTTGTTTTATGGTTCAAACGAGATCTCAATACAAGAAGAGTATGGAAGCCAACAAAGAAATTCCCGCTTCAAGTGATCTTAGCCAAACCAATGCAGAAATGAATCCTGCCAAATCAAGCAATCCATTGACCCTCTCATCATCACAAAATCCCCAAGAAGATAATCAAGGAGAGGACCTCACCTTTGGAATGTCTCGCGAGGAAATGATAGAAATGCTCCAAAATCTGGATAACCATCGAATCATCAACGTCATGATGAGACTCAACCCTTCGTTGTACATGCTTGAATTAGAAAAACAAGGGGCCAAGTTGCCTTCAGATTTTGATGTAAGTACTATAGTAGAGACATCCTTTCCACCCATCTCATCCACCATCCCCATCTCATCTACACCCCCATCTCAAAACATCATCCAAAACATCCCACAAATCACAACATCGTTTGCTCCAACACAACCCAATGTCAATAAGGGAAACACATTCTTTAATGCTCTTCAATCACATCCTCTTGTTCAAAACTTGGACGCAAACACCACTGTGGAACAAAACATACTCAACAACCCATTACACACAAATGTTCCTCTCACTTTACATTATGACCCATCATCAACATTTTTTCATGGAGCACCACAAATGCCTCTTCTCACAAATTCACAAGAAGAGGGAGATACATTCGGACTAGGGGGATTATTCGACACCATGACATTCTCACAACTCACACCTCTCACATTTCCACCTCTTCCGCCATTACCATTATCATCCACACCACTCCTTGGTTTAGGGATCCCTCCCCTACCAAGTATCAATCAAACATACATCCCAACCATCAATCAAAGCATTGCACCAAACACTCAAAATTTGTCGTTGCTATCGCAATAACAAACAACAAACACACAAGCAATGGCAACACCATCAAACATCCCTCTCACATCACAAAGCATGGTCTCTCAAGGACCAACCACATCAATACCATTATCCAACACCCAAAACATCAACACAACATCATCATCCACTACCATTCCAAATCCACCACCACCCCCACCACCACCAACGTTCACATCAAACCAATTTGACGCAGTATTGCAAGCCGCTTTCCAAAGAGGATATCAACAAGTTCAAAAACAAAAAGCTGTACAACAAGCTGCTCAAGCCGCACAAGTTGCAATACAAGCGTAACAAGCTCAACAAACTCAAGCTTTACTGCAACAACAACAACAACAACAACAAGAAGCCGCTCAAGCTGCCCAAGCCGCCCAAGCATTGCAAGCACAAAGGGTTTGCTCAAGCACAATTATTATTGCAGCAACAAGCCGCACAATCACAAGTAGCACAAGTGCAAGCGCAAGCTCAAGCACAAGCTCAGTATGAATCCGCACAAGTGCAAGCACAATCACAACTTCTTGCACAAACAGCACAAAAGCAAGCATATCAGCAAGCACTAAAGCAATACCAAGAGTAGCAAGAAGCGACAGAAATCGCAGCCCAACAACAAGCGTTGTGGGAACAACAACATGCACAACAACAAGAGTTGTTAGAACAACAAGCACAACAACAAGCACAAATCCTAGCGCAACAACAACAAGATCAACAACAAGCATTGTTCATCCAAAAACAAGTAGAAGCCTACTTCACCCGCCACAACATACCGATACCATCAAACAATGCACCGACCAATCCATCCATCCAAACCACAATTGCAACACCTCAAAACACATTTATCCCACCCCCTGATCCGCAAAGCAGTGTAACGACACAACTCAGGTTGTTATCACAACAAGTGCTCGACCTTCAGTCAGGGCGAACAACCAAAACGCAAAGCAACTTGTGTCCCTATCCATTTGATAGGAGCTTAGAAATGAAACCATTCCCTAATGGATTTGAGATCCCTAAATTTGACAAATATCGAGGGACGAGAAACCCTGAAGATCACATCAGGGAATTCTAGGTTCATTGTATGGAGGTCACATACGACGACACTTATCTAATGCGGCTATTTCCTAGAAGCTTGGCAGGCAATGCTATAGAATGGTTCTCTCGCTTACCTTCAGGCATCAGAACATTCTAGGAAATCAGAGATGAATTCATTAGAAACTACGCATGTAACATTACAATGGATGTCAGTCTCGAAGAACTATACGCTCTAAAACAAGGAAAAAATGAATCTTTTGCTTCATTTCTTCAACGATGGCGATCCAAGGCCAATCGGAGCAAGTGGACCATGCCAGAAGAACAACAAGTCTACACAATCATCACCAACCTTAAAAGCCGCTTGTCATTTCATCTTAAGGTTCAGGGAATCACCACCTATGATCAACTGATCTCCAAGGCACTTAGCATCGAAAGAGCCCTTGCGACCCAACCCGCCGAATCAATGTCATATCATGAACAGCAAAACAATCGCCCACCATCAAATTACAATGATAAACCTCGAACATGGGCAAGAAACAAGAACATTACTAATGATGGTATCGTTGATGCCAAGGTGGTCATTAGTGGTCCACGCCAAAATACACCCACACCACAAATCCAACCACAACGCCAAAACACTCATCACACAACATACCAACCCAATAATCCCACCATCAATAACCTCACTGACCAAAGAGGACCACCCCAACGTAAAACTTATCCAAAACGTAAATACGCCATTTTGGGGGAACCATTGGAGGAGATAATGAAAAAGTTGATTGCCGAAAAACTCATCTAGCCTCCTACATTCGAAAATTACCAAGAATCCGATGTCAAACCCCCTTGGTACAATGAGAATCAACTTTGCAAATTTCAAAAAATAAAAGGTCACACCACGAATAACTGCATGACACTCAAAAATATCATCCAAGATCTCATTGACAAAAGAATCATAAACGTCGAACAACCTACGGGAAATCAGGACCTAAAAATCTACACGAATCCGATGTCGAATCATGGCAACAAAGGGAATAAAATGATAAAGGGAAGGGGTAGTGTAAATCATGTGTCAAAGTTGTTGCCTCCTAAATGGCGCATGGTCATCACCATCAAAGGCCCAAGCGAAGGTGTGGAGTCACCACAAGAGGCGTAAAGTCCCATTCAGGATCATCCCAACCTCATAGAGTCCCTTCATCAAGAGCCGTTCCGTATAGCTACAATGTTGTAGACTAACTCAAAGAACACCAACACACATCTCCATCATGGAGTTGTTAAAAATATCATCAGCCCATAAAAAGATCCTTGAGGAAGCATTAGCCTCATCCATCGTTCCCGGATCTTGATGTGGACCAATTCCAAGCTATGGTGGAATATCATAGCGCCTAATCTCCTTACATTCTCGACCAAGATTTCCCGTAACCATCTCACAAGCTGCGCACTTCATTTAGAAGCCATTGTAAACAAAAGAAAAATCAAAAGGGTCCTGGTGGATGGGGGTGCAGGTTTGAACATCTGCTCTCTCAGCCTAATCAAACAATTGAAAATATCAGAGGATACCATTGACAAAGGTAAAGGAATCACAATCAGAGCATATGATGACCAAGAAAGAGTGTCTCAGGGCACAATCAAACTCCCTATTCAAGTAGGGCCAACGCTCATGGAAACCACATGTCAGGTCTTGGACCTCGAATTGCCATACAATATCCTCTTGGGACGCCCATGGATTCATGCGATGAAAGCCGTAGCATCAACCTTCCACCAATGTGTGAAATTCACACATAATGGACAAGAGGTTACCGTCCATGGAGATCTGAGCCATTTTCATATTGTAAGAATCTTGAAGCCAAGTATTACAAAATTCCCCAAGTGCCAAAAAATGATGAGGGACCATCCACACAATACATCGATCCCACCACTCTCGCGTCCACTTCTACGACAGAGACACCCACCATTCCCACCATATCCGACATCAAGCTCATCATCCAGGAGGACGGTTGTGGAAGTTATAGGCTTCCTAACAATGCTTTTGTGATAGGAGAGTTACCACAATCTCCTAGATCACAAGGATGCCCACAAGAAAATCAAGCTTCCACATCACAAACCTATCCTGAAAACTATCCGGAATTCACAAGATGGGGAGACCTTGGTCATGAGGTTATTGAAGCAGATCCATCTCACATGTTGTATCGAGATGAAAGACTGACACTTGAATTACCAATGGATGAAAGAAGCAAGGGCCTACAAATGATGTTTGCAATGGGTTATGACAGAAACCAGAGATTGGGACAAACAACGGCCTCATAATACCCATCATGCTGGAGACGCAACCCATAACAAATCTTGGTCTTGGATGTGCCACTCCGAGAATAACCATACGTGGCCGAAGTCCTTCGGTTAGAGCCGCTAATGTTTCTCCTCAGCCAGTGCTAGTACAAGTACACTCACCAATAGTCACATAATTTTATAATTGAGCCCTATATTAGTAGCGATGACGAAGATACCTTATCCAATCTACCTAGGCTATTCGAAGATACCACCCTGTGTATGATTAGTACCATAGCCTTTGAACCATATAGTCAAAATCATGAGATCCGCCTAGTCTACCCCCAATTGATTAACTATGACCAACGAGGACCACTAGTTCTCGACACATTCGAAAACGATGAAGTGCTCTCATAATTCATGGGATTGAGGGATAACATTCCAGATGGAGATCATAAAGCAGGCTTTATAATAGAGTTGGACACACACACCTATTATGGGGAAACGATTGAATCCTTTAGTCACAAAAATGAGAAACTAAGAATCATATCCAAGTCTTTGAGTGAAAACCACACTGTGGCACTCTCTGACAAGAAAATAGTAAAAAGAAAGGACATATCTAACAGTGAAAACCTCTCTGAGGCACCCGAGGATGAAGGATTCAATATTTCCTTAAGAGCTATTCATCAGGAGAAGTCAGCAGTCTTGGCTGAAAAATGCAATCTGGTCAACCTAGGAATAGAGGAGGCCCCACACATCACATTCTATGCGGAATCACTATTATCAGAAGAGCAAGAACTCCTAGTAGCATTCCTAAAGGAAAAACAAATAAACTTTGCATGGAGTTATGCTGACATGCCAGGGCTAGATCCAGAAACTGTGGTTCATCATTTAGCAGTGTATCTAGAGGCAAAACCAGTCAAACAAAAGCTTCTTAAAATGCATCCTCAAATCGCTCTATTGGTCAAAATGGAACTCAAAAAGTTGTTAGATGTAGGATTTATCCGACCAATCAATTATACAAAATGGGTGTCAAATTTGGTACCCGTGTCAAAGCCCGATGAAGCCATCAGAATATGTACGGACTTCAGAGATTTAAACAAAGCATGTCCCAAGGATGATTTTCCACTTCCCAACATCAACATGATAGTAGACATGATAGTAGGGCACGAGATGCTATCATTAATGGACGGATTTTCAGGATATAACCAGATCATGATAGCAAAGGAAGATCAACACAAGATGACTTTTAGTTGTCCATGGGGGACCTACTGTTGGAACATGATGCCATTTGGTCTAAAGAATGCAAGAACAATCTATCAAAGGGCTATGACACTAATATTCCATGACATGATTCACAAAATAGTTGAAGACTATGTCGATGATATTCTAGCTAAGTCAAGAAAAAGACAAGATCATATAGCAACCCTAAGTGCTATCTTTGACAGATTGGAGGAATACAAAGTTAGATTAAACCCTAAGAAGTGTGTCTTCGGTGTGCAATTAGGTAAGCTACTTGGATACATAGTCTCCATGAGGGGTATCGAGGTGGATCCGGAAAAAGTAAAAGCAATCCTCGAGATGGAAGCACCAAAGACATTAAAACAACTGAGAGGCCTCCAAGGCTGACTTCAATCCATTCGATGATTCATAGCACAACTGGCAGACAAGCAGAATCCATATTCTCACCTACTCCACAAGGGGGTAGCATATAAATGTGATACACAATGTGAAGAGGCATTTAACAAAATCAAGGAATACCTACTAACACCACCAGTGTTAATGCCACCTATCCCAAGAAATCCATTGATCTTATATGTATCAGCAACAGTAGCAGCCCTAGGAGCTCTCTTGGCTCGGCATGATGAAAACAAAACGGAGAGGGCTATCTACTATATCAGCAGGACAATGGTTGGCCACGAGCTAAATTACTCATTCATCGAGAAATCTTGTCTCGCAGTAGTGTTTGTGTCCCAAAAATTCAGACACTACATGTTGGCACACAAGATAAAGCTCATTACGAAAATTGATCCCCTCAAGTATCTCTTATCCAAGGCAATGCTCACGGGCAAAATGGAAAAATGGGTGATGATACTGTAAGAGTATGACATCGAGTATGTAGAGAGGAAAGCCATCAAGGTTCAAGTTATTGCAGATCAACTAGCAAAAGCACCCATTTATTCTGAGAACCCTCTTGTTTCATAATTCCCAAATGAATCCATCTTTAACATCAATGTAACTGACCATTGGAAATTATACTTTGATGGTTCATATACCCAACATGGATCAGGAGCTGGTGTCTTCTTCATCACCCCACAGGGGGACTGCATACCAAGGTCATACAAACTAGCATTCCCTTGCACCAACAACATAGCAGAATATGAGGCTTTGACTATAGGTCTCAGGATAGCAGTACAATGGAATATCATAGCTTTCAAGGTATATGGAGACTTTCAGTTGATCATAAATCAGGTCAATAATGAATATCAGACAAAGGATGACAAGCTAACCCCATACAAGAAATTGATGGAAACTTTAAAGGAATCCTTCATCGACATAACATTTGAGTAGATTCCAAGAACCAACAACAGAGCTGCTAACGCCATGGCTACAATTGGGTCTCTAGTAGACATCCCTCACAACGTGCCGAAATACAAATTTCTGATCGAGCAGCTTCTCATTCCCACATTTGAGGTACTGGAATCAGAATATGTGTGTCAAATCCTTGGTCCTGGTGATCCTTGGTATCACGACATCTACACATATCTTCGCATAGGAGTCATACCCGCTGACCTACCATCGAGCCTAAAATGAACCTTTATCAAAAAGGCATCCAGATTTGTCATCCTAGGTGATACCTTATACCATAGAAGCATAGAAGGTACCTTGTTACATTGTCTAAATGCTGAGGAGGCATTAACTACTCTAACTGAGGTTCATAACGGTATCTGTGGCTCACACTCAAGTGGGATGACCATCTCCAAAAAAATGTTGAGGCTGGGGTATTACTGGCCCACAATGGAAAGAGAGGCGCATGATCATACTAAGAGGTGTATGCAATGTCAGCAGCATGGGGACCTCATCCATGCTCCAGCTCAAGAGCTCCATCCAATCGTCACACCATGGCCCTTCTCACAATGGGGACTTGATCTCATTGGAAAAATCACACCCACCTCATCCAATGGCCATAAATTCATTATAACTGTAACTGAGTACTTCACAAAGTGGGTGGAGGCCATACCCATGACATATATCACTGGGAAGCAAATCTCAAAATTTATACTGAATTATCTCATATGTCGTTACGGTGTCCCACAAGCCATTATCTCAGATAATGGGACACCATTCAAGAACAAAAAGGTTCGTGACTTGTGCGAGAAATTCAAAATCTAGCATCGCTTCTCCACCCCGTATTATCCCCAAGGCAATGGCCAAGCAGAAGCCACAAACAAAACCATCCTCAAAATCCTTAAGAAAACAGTCAATGACGCAGGTCGTGACTGGCACTTGCAGCTTAATCCCGCCCTCTGAGCCTATCGAACCAACATCCGCACACCCACTGGCGCCACCCCATTCTCCCTGGTCTACGGATTAGAGGCTGTACTCCCAATTGAGATCGAGCTCCCATCCCTCAAAATATCATTGCAAAATCTCATATCATTGCAAAATCTCATCACTGATGAGGACTACCGGGTGTCAAGATTAAATGAGCTGGAGTTACTGGATGAGAGACACATAGATGCTTTGAATCATCTACAAGTCTATCAGAATAGACTCAAACAAAGCTACAACAAGAAGATCAGAAGTAGGACTTTCCAAGTCGGAGAATTGGTCTTAAAAGAAAATCAGAAGAATGTCCCAAATCCCAACAACAAAGGAAAGTTCAAACCCAATTGGTTAGGGCCTTTCATCGTCACAACAAGCTATAAATCAGGGGCATATCAGCTATCAACCCCTGAAGGGGAACCTCTGCAGGAGCCCATGCATAACTCCCATCTCAAAAATTTATATGCCTAATTCTTTCAAGGTATAAAAGCAAAAAATCCAAAAAATCAGAAAAAGTCCTTAAAAAAATGGTTACTTCGGCGAAAACCTGGAAAACAGGTGTCTTGGTAACAACAAAAAAATAAAAAAAAACAAAAA
>VDFB02037439.1:0-29580 GCA_007258455.2 Sequoia sempervirens | reverse complement strand
ATTACCCACACATTATATCTTTCGGGGAACAATACTTCTTTTCAATTTGTTCAGACATGAGTTATACCTCTTCCTTTATTTCCAATTAAACTTGTTTCTACATTATTTGATGTTCATTTTAATTTTCTCCTCCTAATGATGATACATTCTATGATCCCATATTCCATATGCCCACTGCTGTCTTCATCTCTTCTCTATCATAAGGATCAAACAAGTCTTTATTAAGTTATTCAGAAGTTGATTTGGAGTAAAAAATTCTCCCCATTATGAGTTTCAAGTCATTCTCTTCTTCTATTTCACAAATAGCTCAGATGGACATAGGGGTTTTATCTAAAATATGTTTTTGAATGTGGCATTTAATCACTTATCTATATTTACTTTATCCTCTCTTTTAAACCAGTATGAAATTGGCTTTTTCAAAATTTTAATTGTAAAGAGCAATTGCAATCCTGATTCTTCCTACATAAAAAACATTCCTAATTATTTCCTATTTGTCACATACCTTGGTAGAGTTGGGTAGGGGAAATATGTAAATAATTAAGATGATAAGGTCGGTCACCTACTGCGCTAACAGGGAAGCATGGTTCTGCGGATTCTACTCCCCTAAGGATAATTGGGAGATGGCACTAGTATAGGCATCCTAATATAATAGAAGTTTGGACATCCATCAAAGCATATGAAAAAAATAATTCATGAAAGAAAAACAAGAGGGTCCTCGTGACTACTCTAGCAAATAGGAATGTGTGATATGGAAGCATGGAATACCAAGATTTTAGGATATGCACAAAACTTATCAATTGAGAAGGTTTAGAAAGTTTCAGGAAAATGCAGTTGGTAAGTGTAAAACTAGATGCAACCACCTTCGATGGTATCCTCCTTGCCTATTCTGAAATGACAACCTTGAATCCATGGGGGAATGCATTCAGTGAGCACTGGGAAAGAAGGAATTCATTGGGTTTAGCAGATGGAGGTTCTAACCAAATTAGACCTCCCATCCCATTCCTATAGTGTTTTTGTGAATGGAAATATAGAAGTTCAAATTAGCTCCCAATTGTATTTCTCTGAATTGAGAGTGGGAGCAATGCAAAAAAATCAATAGTTGCAAAGGAACGAATTTTCACCCAGTTCTCTCTACGATATTTGAGAATGAAGCCTTCTTTTTCTATTTTAGATATCACTTGAATTCTATTCATGACAAAAGAATATATATACCTAGGTTGTATGACATATGAGGTAAAATGTACTTTGTCTATGGTTTATTTATGTCTATGATTGAGCTATATGATAATGGTCAAAATATGTCAATGTGAATTAAGAGAATTTCTTGTTGATAAGTAATCAACCTAGCTTCAATGTTAATGGGATGAACTTCTAAGAGATTTTGAGATGGTCATGTTGAATAGTGAATAATAAATTTGGTGTGTTCCAATTCTAGATCTCGATGTCCATAGAAAGAAGTATTATAAGCCAAGGTTGTTAAAGTGGGAACTTGATTGGATTTCCTTCCTTATTGTTAAACATTATTAACTATTGGGAGTCATTTAAAGGAACTGTATTGGGATATGGATTAGTAATTAATAGAACTCTATGGCCTATGGATTTCTTTTAGAATAGGTATTGGTAAATGGTGGTACGTTACCATGTTATTTTTAGTTCTTTCCATAGTTTACCTTCTATATTATTGTTTTGTTTCACTCCCACGAGTAGTGTTATTTGGATGCTATTGAAACCCCTAAGTATAGGAACGTATGTATGTTCATTGAGAAAGATATTGTGAGGAGAACTAATGGGTCTTTGAGCTTGTTTGGAAGTGAGTATGTAAGTAGTTCTTGGGTGAAGAATGCTCTTATGACCAGAGACTACAAGGGAGAGATGGGGAATAACTCCAAGGATTGGTGTTTCTCCTAAACTAATTATTTCTCCCTTTTTGATATTCTTCAACTTGAGGATAATTTTTTATTAGATGGTAGTGATCTCACTTTGCAATTAATATGTCCCCACCATAGTATGTCTGAGCTAATAAAATAAGAATCTACCATATTAAACCCTATCTACTTTGAGGTTTAAGGTGTATGGTTTTCCAAAGTCTAATCCCAAATTGGATGAAATTTTAGAGTAGGTTCATCTCTAGACCTATTTAGGTAGGTTCAATTGGACTTCTTTATATATTAATATCATTCACCATTCTTACTTCAAAAAAAAAAAAAAGAGAAATATGAAATCAACAATCCTCTAGAAATTTATTGTATAAATGTTGTGGTTTCCGGTCTTGTAAAACCCGTTTTCCCCTTTTATCAAAAACAATCCTCTAGAAATTTATTGTACAAATCTCATAGGTTGATGTTTAGATAAAAATAAAAAGAGATATTTCTAAAATAGTAAATAAAGAATATTTCTAAAACTAAAAAATAACTTTTTTTGGTTTTGCATAATTCAAACTAGTATTAAGATTTCGTTAAAAATTTTGGTGGCTACTTTTATTGGGCTAGAGATGGAAGGTTCATAGCAAAGAGAAAATAGGTTGATTTTAATGAGAGCCATTGTGATTCCCCATGGGATATAATATGCCACTCAATTTCTTTGAACCAAGTACTGTTGTAACTATCTTTCAACTTCTCATCTATAACTCCAATCATAGGTGTAGCTATGGACGGTGTAGGGTTAACTATCAAAAATGAAAATGAATGATAACTTTGATATAATGATCAATTAAAGTTACACACAAATTCTTTTGAAAAACATGACTAGTTAAATAGAAAACCCAATTTATTTAAACATAAAGGATAAAATGTTTGTTAAAATAATGTATTTGTTGGAGTGGGCAGTAGTAAACAATCTATAGAAATGGGAGTTGAAGCTTTCCTCTTTCCGTTTTTTATACTTTGTTGGACTTCATCTAAAGGTGGATTAGCAACTGAAAAATAATGTTGAGAATGTTAAAATAATTTCCCAAATGGTTCATGCAACAAAAAAACTTGAGAAACATAATGAGAATTTCAACTACTCATCGTGGGGGAATCAAATGACCTTGTATCCCAAAGAAGTAATCTTTCCCATAACCATGAAGCTATACAATGTAGTGTTTACATACAATGATGCATTGGTTGGCTTTGATGGGAAATTGAACACCAATGATAGTTCTTTCCATTTTTTTTTGTATTTGATGACCTAATAATAATAATAAAATGGGATGACATAATAGAAAATTACTTCACCTAATTTCAAGAATAGACTAAGAAACCATCATACAAGATAAAATAAGAATTCTTAACATATCCCATATTCAGTACAATATCAATTAAAAATGATGCAAAAATTACCTTGATGTGAAATTCCACTAGAAGAGAGAGAATAAACACAAATGACCATAACATTATCTTGATGCAAAATTGAACATTCTTATTTTGAAATTATTTACAAAAAGCATCGCTGTGCATAGTTTTAGCTAGCATCACCAAGCTCATTATATAAGGGATTAGATAAGTTAACATGCTGTAATGTTAAAAGGGCTAAAAGATAACAATAATATAGGTTTTACATCGTGGAAAATAAGTTGCTTCCAAATTAAAGATAGAAAGGTTATCTAAGTGAGTTAGTAGTTCAATAATATAGCAATCCAACTAAAAATTGATGGCATCAACTTTGAATCTTATTTTAAAAATATATTATAGATAAGTTTAAATTATAATGCAGGAGTTAATAAAAGAGTAATTCTGAGTAAAGCAACACTACTTTGATATTGGGAATTTGGGACCAGTATTCTCTGAGAAAGGGAATTTTCCATGAATGATGATGTTCCAATTTCCTCAATAGGGCATTGATGCGTATGATGATAAAACAAAACCATTTCAGGGACATTAAAGCTTCCATATATATGTGTGTGTACATATATATTTAAATCATATCTTTTATAGCTGAAGCTGAACATCAATGACAAGGATTTCAGTATAAGGTGAAGGGCAAAATACCCACATTCGTGATCATAATTTACACACTCCATGTGAACCAAAAGATGTAGAATTGACCATACATCCTATAGTCTCATGGTGGCCTCTCTTGTCAATAGGTGGAAAGAGCTAGTCTCTTAGTGCCACATCTTGACCAACATAGTTAGCAGCCCCTATTAGCATCAATCAAAGGAATGAACGTAACATAATATAAGTTGAGGGCATGCAATTGATACCTCTCCTCATCAAGTAGACGATATCGTAGTCTGAAGGTCGAGGGGAAACTTTCTTGAGTATAAATGGGGTCGTATCTCATTTGTGGTCACAAACAAGCACATTATGTCAATCAAGAAATTGAAGCAAACCTATTCGATGTCAATTATAGAGAAACCTTTATCCAAAACTGGGACAAAAACCTAATCAGACAAATGTGTTGCATGTACTGTATAAAAAATGTGACTTAGTACTCAAATGTGTCACATTAGCATATGCGACTTATAAATTTAGATGTGTACTACTACCAAGCACATGCATTGTTCAAATCACTTGTTGCTTACAAATCACACTTGCATTGTACGAATGCACATGCATTGTACTCCTCTGCAAATGTGGCACACCATATCAAATGCACCATTTTAGTCCATAGTTGTGGCACAAAAATTATATACATCACACTTAGCATTTGTGAGTCCGCCACATTTGAGTGACTAATAAACAGATACGTCACATTGAGTAAGATGCGGTGAACCACAATTGTGAACCATATCAAATGTACCATTTTAGACCATAGTTGTGTCACACAAATTATATACATCACACTTAGCATTTGTGAGTCCGCCACATTTGAGTGACTCTGACAAATAGATACGTTGCATTGAAGCAGATGCGGTGAACCACCCCACCTGCGGTGAACACAATAAAAAATGCAATAACCCTGGCATATTTTGAACTGACCCCACATTTGTTATTCCAATAAAAAAATGCAATAACCCTTGCATATCTTGTCAAAATAATTTTAAAAAAAAATAATTGAGGGGGCATATGTCTATCCCATCTTCATCATGACACACCAGGGCATATTTTGAACTGAATTTCTTTGATACAACATTCATATCACTTCAGATTGTATGAAAGAGGGGTAGAATGCAGACACTAAAAAATGAGCTAAGCATGTGAACACCATTTTCCTCATCAATTTCTATTCTTCCCTTGCATAATAGAATAATTTTAATCATTTAATTATTTTCTAAGGTCATATTCTTTTATTAATTAAATAATTTTAATTATTTAATTAATTCATTTCCCCCTTTTTTATTCTTCCTTGATTGATTAAATAAATTATATTTATTTAATTACATCACTAATTAATCATTTCTCTCTATAATTAAATAAATTCCTATTTATTTTATTATTTAATTTCGTTTTTAGTTTATGATTAAATAATTATTTTAATTATTCATAAGTCTTTTCTTCCACAATTAATTAAATCCTACTTATTTAATTCCCACCCTTGTCCCTCCATTAGTAAATAGTTATTTTCAGTATTTTTTATTTTGTCTTTTCCTCCACTTTCTAATTAAATAATTGTTTCCAATTATTTTAATTAAAAAGTAAGCTTTTCCCTCTTCGTCTATAACTAAATAATTGTTTTCAACAAATAATGGTACTATAATGGAGTGCAGGTCCACAAGCGGGAGCGAAAGTTGGAATGGTGAGGACAGCAGAAGTGTGGAGGATGTAAAAGATCGAGATGTGTAGGATGCCCGATGGTTTCTGGTTTCTTTGACGGTGCCGCTAGAGGTATCTCTTTTGGCTTGGTTGGAGTTTTCTAGAGAGGCATTAGGTAGGATTTTTGTTGGGGTCTACAGGCTTCTCTCTGCAACTAACATGGGTTGTGGGGTCTATAGGTTGTTCTCTGCAGATGACATGGGTTGTGGGTTGGATGTTGTTTTTGGGTGGCCTCTTTCCTTCACTATGTTGTGGGTCAAGGCTCTTCTTTTGCTCCTGGCAGTGAGCTTGGTTGAGGGGGTTGGGGGTTTTGTGTGTTCTGCTCCCCTTCTTTTGTTCTTGATGTAGTCTGGTGGTGTGGCTCTTGGCATGGGTGGAGGATGTTTTCCTCTTTGTTTGTTTATACCCCTTCTGCATGGTGTTTTATTTGTGTTGCTTTCCTTGCAGCTGGTGGGTGTGTGCTCTGGGGTCTCTAGGGTGGCTTGGTGGGTGGATGGGCCTTTTCTTGTTCCTATTTAGCATAATAGGAAGGCTTGGGTAACATTTGTGTTGGTCTATTCTCCTTCTTGGTTCCTCTTAGTGTCCTTGAGGCCCTTCCGACTATTGGTCTAGTGGTGCCCTATTGGGGGTTCTTGCTCTTGGAGAGTTTTGGCTTCTAGTGTCCCACTTGAAGAGTGGTGGTGTCTATTTTACGACGGTTCTGTGGTGGTGTTTCCTATTTGTGGCTCTGACCACTATGTTAAGTTAGCTGCATGGTTTTATTGTTTGGCCTTCTCCATGTTTCCTTCCTATCTGGGATCCTCTTTCTCATTTGGGGCAGGTCTTTTTTTGCTCTCTTTGCGTTTGGGTCTCTAGTGGTCCTTTGGCCTATGCTTCTTTTTGAATTATTTTGCTGCCTCCTCTTGATCTCAAGAGGAGTTATTGTATGGGTTTCTCCTCTTGGTAGTTTTGTTTACCCAGCCGAGTTTCATAATGTTTGGTGTTCTGGTGGCCTTTTGGTTGTAAATCCCCCTGATTTTATAAATTTTATCTTTATGCTAGGAGTTTGTTATTTAACGATGGTTGATTTGGGGTTCTGGTGGAAGATGTCAATGGTTTTCATGCTTTGTGTTCTGGTTGGTGCTAGTTTCTTGATGCTAGGTTTTCTCTGTTGGCCCAGCTTTATTTTCTCTTTGTTTTGTGTCTTGTTCCTTCTTGTCAATTCCTAATGCTTGTGACGCTTAAGGAGGATATAGTTTCCCTTCCTACTGAATTTGGGTACTGTTGGGCCATTTAGATTAAGTCTCCTATAGAGTGGGAGATTGTTCCTTTTGAGGTGGAACCCTCTTCTATTGAGGTGAAGGTGGTAGTTGTCCTATTGAGGTGGAGCTTTGGTGGGAAGGTGCTCCATTTATTTCTCTCTACCAGAGGGATGTCCTATCTTTTAGATTTTTATGTTGGGATGGTTGATCATGTTGGATGATGTTGCAAGGAGGTGGAAAAGTTCTCTATTTTTCTAGACTCAATTTTGGCTGATGAGTAGATGGTTTGTTGTAGATTGGTTGCTTGGATGCCTGACTACTTCAGGCGATTGCTATTGTTTGTGATTAGGGGTCTAATGGTGTCTTACACCATTATGCAGATTATCTTTCTTGGCTCAGGGGTGTATTCCATTAGCGGTCGGTTTGCTAATGCCTGGTAGATGCAACCAAGTTCTATGAGTATCCAAGGGTTTATGGTCCTAGTTAAAACTAGGTTGTTAAAGTGTCGCAGGCCCTTGGTTTTTTGTATTATGCAGTGTTTGTAGTCATGAGTTATCTTTAGTGGCTACTGTGGGGCTATTGTTGGTTTATGTTGTATTTTAATTTGTAGCTTGCCTTTCTTTTTATTGTGTTCCGAGCCCCATCAAAATTCATTTGTTACCTTTAATCAAAAACTAAATAATTGTTTTTAATTATTTAATTATTCGCTTTCCCTCCTAAATTAAATAATTTTATAAATATTTAATTTACTCCATCCACCTCTTTTTCTGTGTTAATCTCCTCTTCTATCTCAATAACCAAAAACCTTGAAATCACTAGAGAGGCCACATATCATCTTGTTCAGGTTGATCTGAGTGGAAATTTTTTTAAGGCCACACTTTTATCTTGTGTGGGCCACATTTTATCTTATGTAGATCATAGTTTTTATTATGTGAAATTTATATTTTGTGCTATATACAAGGCAATTTATTTGTGTAGATTTTTTTCTACCTTGTGCTATTGACCTATTATAAATCTCATAGAAAGAGGTCAAGTATGGAGATGTGCAAGGCATAAAAATAACTAAATAGGAATAGTAGCTTTGTGAACTATTCTTATTAAATTATTGAGGTCAATATTTACATTGGTTTTACATCATTGGGAAGAGAGTGGAGGAGAATGGACCAAAAAAATTAGCCCCTAGTTATGATCACATGAAGGCTAAAACCTAGTGATTCCTACTAGTGAGGGGTTAAGTCCATTAATTACATGCAATTTAAAATAATTATTGTAAGATTTAATTGGCAACTCAAATTGAGTTTCATTTTATTTAAATATTTTTATACCCAATGCATTGGAAGTATTATCACACTAAAATTATAATCACCCCTTTTCATTACATTGGAATTGTCTAAACATATAAAGTTCCAAAATTTGGGGGGAATTCAAAATATTGAATCAAGGGGGGTGTTGTGTGTTGACCAATTTCTACTTTCCTTTTCTAATTCATTTCTACATCTCCTTTTTGCAACAAATTCACCTTAAGCATGGATTCAAATTAGATTGCCACACCTCAACCCATTTTAATTATCACGATTCAAAGCTAAGATTATAACATGTGCTAAAAAAAAAGGGTTCATTACAGCAAACATGGACACTAAGAAAGAACCTATTGCTGAGGAGGCTAAAGAAAAGTGGTTTAACAAAATTTGTCGACCGTTTAAAAAAATTTCTGTTTTAATTTCTCTCATGAAATTATCTCTTTCATGTAGAATCCTTCAATAGAACCAATGTAGTTTGACTTGCATTAGAAAAAACATTTAGAAGGGTAGATCACCCAGCTAGATTATACACCTCCTCATAATTTTCATAGTTATATGGTTTCCTAGAAATAGATTCTCAAGAATCTTTGTGAACACCGTACCCTTGGGAACCATCTTGAAGAGAAATTTTAAAAAGGAAAATTATAGAGGGATATATAGATTTTGGAGATTTATTTTATTTTATTTTTTATTGGGGGTAAATGCTTTCAACCCAAAGCTATGAACCAGTGATGTAACAAATAGGGGACCTCATCTCCAATTAAAACATTCAACAATTATACCCTTAGTGGGATTTGAACCTTCATGGCTAGAACAACGCCACACTTAACCATCATACCATTGTCATTATTGGCATCTTTTAGAGATTTTCACAATGATGTATCAAGGGAATTTCCCCATCCATATTTTAAAAAGGGGAGGTATTTTATCATGTTCATAGATGACTTCTCTAGATACACATGGTTCTACTTCCTTCGACACAAGTATAAGCTCATCAACAACTTTTAAGAGTCCAAGGATCTTACTAAAAAATCAAGGAAACTCATCAAGGTTCTTCAAATAGATAATGGGGGTGAGTATGTCAACAATAGATTTTAGTAGTGCATCGTTCCTTATACTCCCAAATAAAATGATGTTTCAAAGCATAATAATAGATGCTTAAAGATATGACTAACTACATGACACGCTCCAAGGATCCTACACCAAAGTACTAGGAAAAAGAAATCAACTATGCTTATTACACTCAAAATTAGGTTCCTCATAAACCATTGGAGGTAATCACAGGCTATGTGTAGGATCATCATGCAAAAACTAGGCCCTTAGCTGGCAAAAAAATCATAAAAATCAAAGTTAGGCAACTTGACATAAAAATTTCAATAAGTTATCTATATTATTTCAAAAATATGTAAGAATAGAATCAAGAAGTAGGTGTTGTCTACCACCCTAACCACAATCAAATGATAATATTTTATTATAAGATTTAGATATAAGTAGAAGACTCATGTCCTAATGTAATGTGATGAATATTTTTTTGTAATTTTTTTCCAAGTAAATAATTAATTATGAATTTTTTATTACACCTTTTCAAAAATATAAAAACCCGTATATATGACCACCATAACTTGGTAAAACTTCATGGAATTCAATTTTTTTAACCCTATAGTATACAAATCATAGAATGTGACACATGTTTCAGATTCAAAAATTGTGATACCGTTTGAAAAATATCAATGTTTTAAAATCAGCAAATCAATCAAAACTTTAGCTGTAATTCAAATAGAAAATGAATAATAATTATTTATTAAATTCAAATTAAAGCATAATTTATATTGGTGGAATGCTGAGTATCTCCTTTAAAAACCCTTTTCGTTTCATCAATTTTAGGTACAAAAAAGGTTGTCAATCACATACCCTACTCATACCCATCATATCGCCACTTTTTGGCCCATCATGATCTTGCACATACCCCACTCCCTTTGAAGATTGGAAATGTCAGGAAACCATTAGTTGAGCACATTAGGGTCTTCAAATATGTAACCATGAGACATATATCAAATCAACATTGCAAGGAAATGGAATTGTCTAGTCTAAACCTTACATTTTTGTAGGTTATCTGAATGGTGTGAAAGGTTATTGTATGCTCCACCTAACCACACATGAGTTGTTTATTGAGAGGAATGTCAATTTCTAAGAGAGTCTTATTGAATCTACACTTTTTATTTATCCTTTTATGTTGGGCTCACTTGGTTTTGATGATTCTTCTAGAACAATTCAAACCATCCACAATAGATTCCTAAGGTGGTTTGTTCTTCTTCTTCTAGTTTTGATAGTGAGCATAGTGGTGAGGTATCATCTTCATACACTTCTAGACATGATTTGTAGGATGATGTTGCAACACTTGAGTCACCCACTTCTCACCCTCTTTAGGTTAAACAAACTCCTAAGAGTGCACGTACTTAGGTAGGGAATCCAAAAGATAATAGACATACATGGTCAAATTGCATATTCACTATCTTTAGAGTACTATCAAATTGGATATTCACTACAATTTTTACATAGAGGTTCACTTGGATGGATACACATATTTAGATTGGGCTAGTGATACTCAAATTTAGAAGTCCAGTTCATGTTACAGTTTCTTACTGGTCCCATCAGTTGGTCTAGTGAAAAGTAAATTTTTATTGCTTTATCATCCATAGAGGTAAGTTATAGGGGAGTTTTCAATTCAAATGCTAAGAATTTTTGGCTTATAGTAATTCTCACTAAGCTTGGTATTCCATTTATCCATCCCACAAACCATGTATTGTGATAACCAAAGCACAATCTAGATATGCATGAATCTAGTCTAGCACCAATAGACCAAACACATAGATATCCATATTCATTACATTCAAGAGCTTATTCATGGTTAGATCATCAACCTAGTCTTTTGCTAGTCTTTAGAGCAAGTTGTGGATATTTCACCAAACCTTCTATAGAGAGCAAGTTCATTCATCTAGGAGCTCTTCTTGGGGTGCGATCTACTATAGTGGAAACATCATCTTCGAGGGGGGCTTTCTAGTTATCCTAGCTTTTTTCTCCCTTTTAGGGGGAGTTTTCCCACTAATTTTTCTCCCTTTCACCACTTTATGAGAGATTATATTGTACTTGGTTACCTCATTAGACCTAATTTTTGAGACCTCGTTTCTTTGTGCCCACCTAAGATATGTTTAAGGAAGAACTGTGTTAGCATATATATTATTTAATGTATTATACACATAAATATTTACACATGAAACATTAAGCTTATTTAGGTGTCCCAATTAGTGAGAGTTGCCTTGCCACCCCTTGAGATTTTTGAAGAAGTTAACTCACCACCACTCTCTATTAGTGGGAGTCAACTACCAAGTCTTCTCCATTATTATTGGAGGAAATTTATTCCCTCCCTTATATATGGATATATCATTCATGGCTTAATTAATATGTTGTTTTATCCATTCTTGTGTCTTTTTCTTGCATTGTTTTTTATCATGTCATAGGAAGGAGTGTGTGTGTTCACCTTACACGGCTTGATATAATACCAGCATTCCATCCAAGGATGTTTACAAAATTAGATAATAAATGGTGCTAGATTCCTTTTATTCTCCAATGTCAAACTATAGTTGTGCTCAATGAGAATTCACCTTCATCCTTCATATTGGTTAAATAAATTTTTATTTTTATTTAATTAATTTGTGCTTCACCTTTATCTCCAAATTTAATTAAATAAATATTTATTATTTATTTAATTAATTTATCCTTCCACACCACAGTTCTCCAATAAATTATGGCTCTAGTGAAATTCATCGAAAATAATTCACGGTGAAAATTTTGTGAACGAATTAACATCTACAACCTTCTAATAAATAGGAATGCCTTATTCCAAAAGGGGAAGGATGCCACATCCCCATGTCTGTTGCGATGCCTTATTTCCAAGGGGAGAAGGATGCCACATCCCCATATCCACCTTCCCATAGTGGATTAATGTTGACCCTTAAAGGAGGACGGCTAGGCGTAGTCCATATTTACGAAGCAAGGCAGGAAAAAGGAGGAAATGTGCATGAACAAACTAAAGGCTGCACATAGAAGAAAATAATTAATGTAGGAGAAAATCATCATTCAAGAGGAGAGGGCATGGGTATGGCCTCCCTATTCCAAAAAGGGAGAGACATCAGGTCATGTGAGGAAAAATGAGGATGCTAGAAACTGTTATTCAAATCCCCACTACCGCCTTGCTTGCAAACATTCGTAGATATAGAAAATATAGAGCGAGAGAGGGGAATTTAAATGCATAAATGGAGGAATTTGGATAAAAGGAAGGAGAAACAATCTAGGAGAAGGCAGAGAATGCAATGACACCTAACCACACTTGAATTTATTCTAGCATAGTTATTAATTAAATAAATATTAATTATTTATTTAATTTTTTTATTTTTCACTTTTATCCCCCACTTTAATTAAATAATATTTATTATTTATTTGATTAATTTATCTATATCACTTTTATCTCATTTTGATTAAATAAATGTTCATTATTTATTTTTTTATTTATTATATCTATTGAATTAATTTTTCCTTTCACATCACACTTCTCTAATAACTGCTAACAATTCACTGTGGGAAAATTCATTGCCATGACAAATTCACCCCAAGGAAAATTCACTACCAAGAAAATTCATCGCATTAAAAGTTTGTGATAAATTTTTCGTTGTGGTTAATTGATAGTGGTGAATTTTTCTTGGGGTGAATTTGTCATCGCAGTGAATTTTCCTATGGTGAATTTGGCAATGAATTTTCCTTTGGTGAATTGTTGGGGGTGAATTTTCTTGATGTTAACTGGAAACATGGAATAGAGATACTAGCACTATGAAATTATTATTGCAATTTGTCTATTAGGGATTCCTTGCATGATATTTGCCAATCGCTATGCAATAAGCTTGATCAATACTTAAAAAGGACTTTTAGATTGCAAGGGTTGGCAATCTTTACTGAGGGATCTGTTGATGGTGTTTTTATGCACTTCTCAACACAGACAGTGCGTAGGTGCACTACCTCTCTTGAAAGACAATCTCCCACAATCGGATTGCAGAACACTATCCCAAGGTCTCTTGAATGTCAGGTCATGACAGCGCTTAGATACCTTAGTAGTTTGATGTGATTTGCTGGAATCACAAGGCAGTCTTACATAGAATACAAAGTGTGGACATAAAACATGAAGTTGGATCTTTGAAAAGGAGTTCTTAGGATAAAGGCAATTATATGCTGGCTGCAGGTTCAAACAGCAATCTTGAACTCCATCTAGTTGTTACATTTGGCTTTACAATGTGCAATGAACCTTGGTATTGTTCAGTTTCTAAAAAAAGTGAAAAAGGGCGAAGGGAAGGAGAAGTTCCTAAGTCTGAAGCTCGCAATGAATAGTGACAATGGAGTTCCTGTAATGGACAATCCTTCAAACAATATCCCACTGAACCAGGGATTTCATAGTATCATCAAAATTATGCTATCTTCTAAGGGCTGTAAATATTTCATCCTTCATCCACCATATGCATGCGTGAATTAAAGATAAATGTTTGGGGCAGCTTCAAATCAAGTCCAGGCTAACTTTGCATAGCTATTTACCTTCAGCAAACAGCAAAAAGTATGGACTAAGGGATCATCAACAAAGCAGGAATTTTCATAAACACCACACAGCATTCCTAAGATTCAACTAAATACAGTAAGCAGCTAACTAAACAGCCACAAGATCTAAACTAAACATGTGAACTTGGAGAAATGAATCAAATGGCAAGAAAGAAATCAAAGAAATACACCAAGTTAATGATATTTCTTATAAATTTCTGCAGCATGCCTTTACAACAACTCAACTCTCACTTTGCAAATGAGGGGAGTGCTCTATTTATAGTTTTCCAAAAGATAAATGAATGGCCAAGATTCATTACAATTGTGTGGCCAAGATTCATTACAAAATAGGGTTTCACCTACCCCCAAATAGATTTACAATTTAAAAACATTCTTTGTCTCTTCCCTATTTCGTCCTCTAGTGGATGACACTATTGCTCTTTCGTCCCATAGCTAATTGCTATTTTCTTGGCTGTAGCTACTTTTCAAGGAAGTCTTCTTCTTTGGCTGAGCTGTCCTCTTGCTCCTCGGAAGCTGCTTGCTCTATATACTTGAGGATGACCGCCTGGAGCTTATCTACCTCGAGGATCTCGCATCTTAATGCCTGGTAACTCCACTCTTTGGCGTTCTCTTCTAGCTGCTTCCAATCATCGTCATACTTCGAGCCTTGGTCTCTGAATAGCTCTGATCGATCGAAGGCACGGGCAACAAAACTTAGGAATTCCGTGGTGACTTCTCCGGCTGTTCTATCCTTCATCTTCTCTTGGAAGTATGACTTCACCTTCTCGGCATCTATTTGCACCATGGGCATATCATAGCCCGCCATCAGCTTAAGGTACTCAGTGCATTCTGCCATGATTTCCTTGATCCACGCAATATTCAGATCCACTCTGCTCAGGATTTTCTCCAGCCTGTCCCTTCGGTTGTCGAAGTCTCTGCACCACACATCCACCAGCCAATGATCTTCTTTCTTCAGCTCTAGCTTTTCTTCCCATGTGCTCTCTGGCATCTGAAGAATGGCTTCAACCTTTGGGAAGGCGGAGTCATAAATCGCAGGGAAATTGGTGCAGATCCTTTATGCTTTCCAGTGGATTGGGTCAGGTCCAAGAACTTATTGGCTGTCTGCACAGCCATGCCGATTCCCATTGATGCTCATGACCCATTGGAACCAATCCTCGTAGTCTTCTCTAAGTTTTTCCTTCTTTCCAGTTTATCTATCTGTTCCTTGGAGAGCAGTTGCGGTGCGGCAGTGGAGGTGGTAGGCAGGTCGTCCACTGAGAACCATTGCTGGATATAATCCGTTAGGGCAGCAACCTATGCCTTGAGCTCGTCTTTGGTGACTTTGTCTTGCTTGATTAGGTGCACCACCGCGGCCACTGACTCCTCCAGATGTTCGACCTTCTGCTCCCTAGTCGCTGTCCCTAGGTCAATGGTGGAGATATCGTAGCTCACTCCGGTCTAGCCAATTGTAGGTGTCGCAACTTGCGCTGCTCGGGAGCCGGAAGCGTCCATCATTATCTTGGAACGGACCTTAGGCTTCTTCTCCTTCTTTGTTGTGGTCAGGGATCGAGCCAAGATGGCCTCCAATCTTTCCCTCGGGTCCTTCAGAACAGGAGTAGTCTTCTCCAGATGCTTCTCCAACCAATCAGGCATGGTGGATTTATCCTTGGGTGCATCATGGTTTCCCTCACCCTTTTCAGTTATAGGCAAGACTTCTGCCTCCTTTTCCTTTTGGGGCTCTTCCTTCTCCTTGGCAGCTTCCTCCTCCTCGTCGGAGTCTCCATAAAACACGAGGTGTTTGACGGGCAGCCTGGTGGACAATATCCGGGTGGGATCTTCTTCCTTAGCTGCCTCTTCTTCTTCCTTCTCCTTAGCAGCCTCGGCCTTGGGGCTCTTCACAACATGGGTCTCAGCCATCGATAAATCCTTTAGCGGCTGCTCCTTCTGCGGCTGCCCCTCTTCAGTAGATGGCGAATTTTCTGCCTCCTCCCCGATATTTTTCAGTTGCTGAGCCGACTCCTCCTCAAGATCCTCATCAAATATTTGGATGACCTCCTTGGCGCCCGAGCCATCCTCTTCATCCCCGCTCTCGGAAGAGCCTGTCTCTTCTTCCTCATAGGCCACCTTGTTGATGGTTTGATGTTTGTACTCGGGGTGCTCATGATATTCATCAGCCTCTTCCTCAATAGGCCTCGAGGCTTCCCGTTCCTGCTCCTCCAACTCCTCTGATATTTGCATTGTGGCCTCCATGGCTGGTGGCCCCGTTGGCGGTTGTGAAGGCTGAGCTGTCACGAGGACTTGGGCAAGGGCCGCTTGGAGAGCTGGATTCATCAGTATTTGTGAGAGCTCAGGGGGAAGGTTTTGCATATGTCTGGTGAGGGCCTCAGGCATGGCGGCGAAGGGAATGGGCGATGTAATTGTAGCCAGAGGGAGGGATGTAATAGGTGACATGGCAGCAGAAGAGGAAGGGGAAGTGGTCATGCCCAAAGAGGAGTCAACGACGATCACTGACCCAGCTGTGGGCGAAGGGGCGAGATGGACAGAGATGTCCACTGCCGGCGAAGATGAGGCGACCATAGCCTGAGAAGCGGGTGGTACGCTAGGAGGGGCAGGGAGAAGCAAGGTAGGCTGTAATTCAGTTGTTGTTACCATTTGCTTGAGCCTCTTGGGAGATGAGCCTCCCGTGTCATTCTTTGCTGGCTCCGTGGGGTCGGCAGATTGTGCTGTCTCTGTTCCCTTTCTCTTTTGAGACCTAGTGACTGGGGGAGACTTGGATGTCTCACCAGCTGATGTGGTGGCGGAAACGTCCTCCGTGGCACTGGGCTCACTCTTGAGCACCTCATACGTTAGGACCACTCCTTGTTGTTTCAGCTGCGCCACCTGCCCATCTACCCACTCCTTAGTGCACGTTATGATTGGCTGGGTGATGGTGTCTAGGTCATCGACCTCTTGCTCATCCCAGTCTATGGAGGGGATTGCCAGGTTGGCAACTGCCGAGTACCTTAGATGCATAAGGGTGGACTCATCTTCCTTGAGTTGGTTCGGTACCTGGAACAGTTGTACCCTCCTTAGGAACTGCACGGTCATGCGCATGAAATGCCTCATGCGTACTTCCTTGTCATCTTTGCAATCTGCCCAGAAGTCCTCAATATGGTATTTGTGGGCGTACGCCAGCCCTAGCGCCTTCCTGACATGGCCATGTGGGTCCATTCGCGGGCGAGCCGTGTACCATTCAAAATTGTAGTCCTTGAGCTCTTTCTCAGAGTTGCCGACGCATTGAGATGTTTGCAGTCGGTACAGGCCCTGGCTGAGGGTCATGGGATATGGGATCCCTGCCACGTGCTTGTTGCCGAAGATTGTCTAAATGTGTTGGAGCTGCCGGGAAAGCTCTAGGAGAATGATCCTATCGTTTGGGTACCTTGGCAACTTGTTTGGCCGCTCTGTAAACCCCTGAGCTCGGATGTAGGTAAATTTGGTGAACTGGATATATAGGAAGGTGTACTCCTTCAGGAGTGCCCTGGCGCTATGGGAGACCCTCCTTTCGAAGTCTCCGGCGATCAATCTGATGATGTGGCCTATGAAGGCGTCATTGACCCGGCAGTACTCCTTCTTGAAGTTTCGATACTGGAGTTGAGGGTACTTATCAAAGGGCTTGAGCCCTCGCCTATGTCCCTGATCTGGTGCCACGAACAGCCCGGTATATTGCCTTTGGCCCGCCATGGAGTACACCAAGTAAGAGGTCATATAGAACTTGGAGCTCTTCTTGACATTTACAAACTGCTCGTGGAAGCAGTTGTTGATAATGCCTCCCCATTCGAATGAGGTCTTGGTGTTTACATCTTCGTTCCCTCGCAGGATCTGCTCTATGTAGTAGGCCATCCACTCTTGGAAGTAGGCGGCTGCCGGGAGACCCATGACCCTGCTTAGCATGGTCACCAAGTCGTGATAATCTTCATGGAAGTCACTGCGGAATAGCTCTTGGGGAACCTTTGCAGCGCTGCCCCATCTCTCCTTAAGCCAGTAAAGGTTAATAGACTTCTTGTACCCTAATGGACTGGCATCCCACACCACCTGACACTGTTCCAAAGTGGGGACCTCCATGTGTGGGAATGTGGGAATGTGGAATGTTTTTGTGATTCCTTCTGGCGACATGTCGGCGAGGATGTTCCCCTCCTTGTCCACGATTGTCCTGGTGTCCGTTTGGTAGGCTTCTCGGCAAGCCATTATGAGTTCGGGTGCCACCAGAGAGGGAGGGAAGCCGGCTGCCTTGGCGATTCCACTTTGACGTATCAGTCTGGCGTTCTTTGTTTTAGGGTCGACCTTGACCCTCTAGGTGAACTCATCTATGTTCACCTAGCCGATGTTGGTATCTAAGATTTCTTTCCAGTCGGTTGAGACCTTTGACTAGAGGGGCTCACCCTGGAACTGAAACCCTGGAACTGAAATTTCATCTGATCTTTATCATCATTTCCCCGAGCGGCTCTTCCGGATTTCTTTCCCTTGTTCTTTTCGGTGAAGGCCCCTGAAGTTCTTGCAGCCGATTCCATATATCCTGCAAGCAAAGGGCGAAGTTAGCACAACAAAACATCAACAGCGTTAATGTTAATACATTGTGAGCATATCATCTAAATAACCATTCAAATATATTACAAATTTTATCCTCAGATGATATCAATTTCATTTCAGAGCATTTGGACAATCCGGGCCCAGGGGGCCGGACTTCCCTGGCAGGAATGCTGTCCAGAAGGGAGAATGCGACCGAAAGTTCCCGAAGACCCTTCTTAGCTAAATTTTGATGCTTTAAGGGGTTCATGATGGAGAACAGCAAATTTTAGGAGATGGGTCGAAGTCAGATTCTGAATTTGAGTATGTTTGGATCGATCTAAGGAGCTTCGGAGGTTCCAAGCCAGGAAGCTGTTAGGCGAAGGAAGTTGGCAATGGCGGATAGCAGGCGGAAGTCTGGCCGAGGAAGTCCGGCGGCGAAAGTCTGAGGGCTAGGGTCGGCGAGGCCAAAAGATGGCCGGCATGGATGGTATGACATTTAGGCACAGCGGCATTCGGACCTCCGGGGCCCGGCGGCCGGGAGGATGCAGGGTGAAGGCTGCCGTGATGTTTTGGCAATGGTTTGAACGGCGGCGGCGAAGGACGGTCCGGGACCCGGAGGGCGGGAGGATGAGAGCTGGAGGCTACCTTAAGATTTTTGCAATGTTCGGGTGAAGGCGGCGATCCGACTCCCAGGGCCCGGGAGACGGGGCGACGCGGGGTGACGGCCGCCTTATGAATTCTGCGCTGATTTGAATGGCGGCGGCAGCGGGGACTCCGGAGCCGGCGGCCAGAAAGACGGGAGATGAGGGCCACCGCGCAATTTCGGCATCGAACGGGAGACAGCGGCGGTGAAGGGATCACCGGGGCCCAAGGGGCAGGAAGCTGGCAGGGTTCCGCCGTGGAGGACGGCGGAACCGTCACGGAGTTCCAGAGACGAAACTCCGGATAGCCGGGCCCGGAGGGTCTTGGGGCAGGGAAAAGTTTAGGCTATATTCAGATGGCCAAGGAAAGCCCGGGACCCGGAGGGCGGGCGGTAGATGCGACTTCGCCGCGGAGGCCCTGCCCAGCTAAACGGCGGAAAAACGGCCATGTAACCCCGATGTCCAGGGCCCGAGCACAGAAATGGAGGACAACCTCCTTTCAACTCAATGGTCAAGGCGAGATCGGGGTCCGACCGTCGTGAGGCAGGGTGGCTTGGGCAGTTTGGCGCGGCGAAACGCAACAGGCATTCCGGGGATGGAATCCCGATGACCCGGGCCCGGCAAGGAGAACCGCCGCGGCATGATACCATACCCCGCAATGGGATGGCGAAAGAGGGGACCGGGCCCGAGGGGGCCGGTCGCCCTGCGTGAAGAACGGCCGCGCAACGGGCAAGCTCTAAATCGATAGGGAGGGCCACTCCAATGGGTTTAGGAGATTTCTAAAACATGGGTAAGGGGCGCCACGGGGTGTTCTTCCATTTGCTTCGTTTTGACCATTTATTTAATTTATTAAATTTCCCCAAAATGACGAAAATTCACGGGAGGGTAGACGGTGACGACTTACCTCGAAAACGCTAAGTGGGGAGGCGCGAAATTCACCGGGGATCGACGGAGTGCAGTTGATAGCCATAGTCATGACGCTATCGATCGTGATGTGCTCCGAATGCTCGGCTCTGCAATTCGCTTCAACTCGGATTGTGATAATTATTTTGGCGGGCCGGGCATTATATACCCTAGGCGCCATTAATGCGCTCATTAATTGCAGGTACGGACGTGCCAAAAGTTGGTGGAATTTGAAATTGAGTCAGCGGCGGCAGCGGTGGAGACCTCGAGGCCCGGCGGTCAGAAAGATGCGGAGAGACGACCGTCATTCAACATCCGCGAGCTTTTGAATGGCCACGGCGGACAGAGCCTCGGGGCCCGAGGAGCGAGCGGCAGTCGGAGGGCCGCCGTCGCCGACAGCGATCCTGAGACGGAAGTCCGGACACGAACTTCTGGGGACCAGGGCCCGAAGGGGCAAACGCCGCCAGGGAAATCTCCGATGAAGTTTGAACGGAAGACGGCAGGGCGGGCCTCGAGGGGTCGAAAGACGCCTGGGGAACGCCGCAAAGGGCGGCGAACGCAATGGGGAAGCCCGATAAGGGAAACCCGGAGTCCCGGACCCGAAGGGGCCCAGGGCCGCCCAGAGCCAAAATGCCAAAGAGACTCCCGAGGTCCACGGAGGGCAGCAAAACCCCAAAAGCGAAGGCATGGTCGATTTATGATGAAACCTTGGAGCAACATCGACCATGTGGAACATCAAAAAAGAGGGGCACGCAAAATGATGCAGCCTCAACAGACCCGACAAGGCGAAAGAAAAGAGGGTCCCCGTTCCGAACGGGGTGTGTGTGCTAAGGGCACAACAAATGGCGACTCCGCTGGAGAACGCTCCGGAGCGTTCTAGGGATAAATATTCATTCAGGACCCAGAATCTCTAGTTTCACAGACTAGGAGCGGCTTCCAAGGATGAACCTGGGAGAATGAAATCCTTAATTAGGTCAGCTTACATGACATATCGAAAGTGTGTGTGAAGTGAGCTCATTTCCTTCCTAGGGATGGTAACCAGGGTTATCACTTCAACCGAGTGAGCTACATAAGTTGCCTAACACCAAAAGTAACCTGGACATTGCCCCGCTGCCAGTCAGGCGTCCATAGCCCTGGTGGAGTTGTCGCTACAATCTCATGGATATTGCTCTACTGCTGGCCGGGCGTCCATAGCCCCGGTAGAGTTAGCCGAACGCCCATACGGTCATTTATTTTCTTTTTTCAGAATTTTTTTCTCTTTCTCTCTTTTGCTTTGATATTTCATTTTCTCTTTTGCCATTTGGTTCGACCGGGTAAGCAATGAAGCCTACAATGGGTTTGAGACTGCAGTGGTCACTGGAGTAGACTTAAGATTTTTCACTCACTAGGGTGTCATAACAACCATAGTACGATCCTCAAAATTTATTATTGTGTAATTTGTGCGAGATCCAAGATGCAGGTAAGAAGATCTGGCAAAGGGTCAAGTTCTGGGCAGAGTTCAGACAAAGAAATCATTCGCGGACAGCTTTGCAAAGGCCAATAGTCTAGAGTGAATGTTTAGCTAAAGAACGCAAAGAACGGACAGCAAAGTGGACTGCTTGTCAAGCAAGCACGGCCACCACAAAGGAGCAGGAAACATCTTTTGAAACAAAACTGCTGGGAGGGAGAGAAAGCAAAAAGCGACACGGGAAAAGCGCAAACAAGCAAGAAAGCAACTATTCTAACCTATGTACAGGTATTTACAACAAAGAGCTCGAAGGAGCTCAAGCTTGGAAGTAATGCTTCAGGTGCTGCCCATTGACGGGCAATGGGACGTTTTCACCGGTTAAGGTCTTTAGGCGGAAGGCATTATCTCCCAAAATCTCAGCTATTTGAAAGGGGCCAAGCCAAAGCTTGTCAAATTTGTTGTGTCCCCCTTTCTTCTCATGGGCCTTGTCCCATTACAAGACCAAATCTAAAATTCTAAAGGCCTTGATTTTGGCTCGGCGGTCGAACCATCTCTTAACTATGCCCTGATGTTTGGCAAAATTTTCTATTACACGGTTTCAGACTTCTTCTAAATGTAAGAGCTCAGCTAACCGAGCTTCCCTACGATCTCCTCCCTCATAAAAATCGTTGATGAACTGAAGAGTAGGAATTTTCAGGTGGATGGGGAATATAGGCTCAAGGCCATAGACCAGGTGGAACGGAGAGTCACCGAGGGCAGCCTTGTGGTGGGTGCGATCAGCCCAAAGGGAAAAACGGAGCTGGGTATGCCAGTCCTTGGGATTCCTATCTAGCAGCTTCTTGATCATAGTAATCAAATTTTTATTCGTGGATTCGGCAAGGCCGTTGCCCTGAGGGTAGTAATTGGATGAGAATTTGAGGGCAATCCCATAGTCAAACACCCAGCTAGCAAATTTTAATGAAGCAAAGGCAGGTCCATTATCACATACCAAAGCATACGGGTAGCCAAAATGATTTAAAATGAAACTTTCTAAGAAATCAGTAACTACTTCAGTGGTGCAATGCTTACATACTATTGCTTCCATCTATCTAGTACAATAATCAGTAGCGGTTAGAATGTACCTGTGTCCCGCAGACGATGGAGGACTTACCAGACCGATGAAGTCGAGACCCCATTGTGTAAAAGGCCTTACCTCCAGCACGGGCTGCAGCGGGACAACATCATTCCTTTCCCTGGTGGCAGCGGTCTGGCATGTATGACATGAACGAACATGGCAATGGGCATCCTTGAAGACGGTTGGCCAATAATACCCTACCCTTAATATCTGATGTGTCGTAGAAGAACCTGAACCATGGCCCATACCAAATTTATTGTGAAACTCCCTCAGAACGTGTTCTGCTTCCTCCTTGCCAAGGCATCTTAGATAAACACCCTCATGATTCTTCTTATAGAGAATAGAACCCTGCAACATATAACCATTACTTTTCAATCTTAGGGCTCTCTTCTGGACTCCTTACAGATGCGGCAGACACTTATGATTCAGCAGATAATACACGACATCTTGGTACCATTCTCCTGGGGAGACATCTTCAAGCTCATACTGCTACACCGTGAGTTCAGGTCCAGCCTCTACTGCTGTTTCGGCCATTGTACGGGTGAGTGCCTGCCCTCTCACCAATTTCATTAGTTGGATCTCCATATCATACTCTTGGAGCAAGGTGACCCACTTGGCCCTTCGTTCGCTTAATTTATTTTGCATAAGCAGCGTGTTAACTGCAAGGTCAGGTACAATGGCAAACACCTTGTTGCGTAGAATGTAGTGTCTAAATTTCTTTACTCCCCTAACGAGAGCGTACGCCTGCTTTTCTATGTTGTGATAACGCAATTCAGCATCTTTGAGGGGAGCACTCATGAAGGTGATCGGATGCTCATTTCCTTCGTCGTCTTTCTGAGTCAACATGCTAGCACAGGAGTGCTCTGAAGCAAATGAGTAGATATAAAATGGCTTTAGATAATCTGGGCTAACTAATACAGGTGCCTCAGCAATGGCCCGTTTGATTTCCTCGAAGGATTGTTTGGCATCTGGCGTCCATTCAACTTTGGCGTCCTGTTTGAGCATGGCATTGAGAGGTTTGACAATTTCCGCGAAACCTGTGATGAATTTTTGGACAAAGTTGATCTTTCCGAAGAAAGACTTTAATTCCTTCTTGCTGTCCAAGGGCTGAATCTTGAGTAACGACTTAATGCGCTCAAGATCAATGGAGATTCCTTGTTCTGAAATGATGTGCCCGAGCAGCCTGCCTTTGGTCACTCCGAAAATGCACTTCTTGGGGTTTAGGGAAACCCTGAATTCCCTGCATCTTTGAAATACTTTACATAAATCGGGGATGTGATCACCTCGCTTCTTAGAGAATACGGTCAAATCATCCATGTAGATGATTATGCATTTGCCAATTAGGTCTTTGAAGGCGATATCCATGGCGCGTTGGAACGTGGCACCGGCGTTGATGAGCCCGAACGACATCCTTCTGTATGCAAACGTTCCCCATTTAGTGGTAAACGCTGTCTTGTGACGATCCTCATATTGCACCATTACCTGGTTATACCCAGAGTATCCATCGAGGAAGGACATCATCTGGGAGCCGTTAACGATTTGCAGCACCTCATCCAGCGAAGGCACTGGATAGTTGTCTTTCTCCGAAGCACGATTTAGATTGCGAAAATCCACGCACAGCCTAATCTCTCCATTGTTTTTCCTGACCGGGACCAAGTTAGCCACCCACGTGGAATGCCTGACAAGAAAGATGATTCTTGCCGAAAGCATCTTTTGTACTTCCTTGTAAACAACAGGTTCCAGCAAGGCATTGATAGGGCGCTGCCGCTGGCGGAATGGCCTCACTTCGGTCTTGAGAGGGATGGTGTGGGTAATGATAGAAGTGTCGTAAGTTTTCAAATCTTCGTAACTCCATGCCACCACGTCATGGTATTTTTGTAACACATCTGTGATCCCTCTCTTTTCATCTGGCGTGCACACTTTGCCAATAAAAACATTTTTGGTATCCTCGGCCGTTCCCAGGTTGTGAGCGTTGCACTGGTTGCTTATAGCCTTATTTTTCGTTTGTTGATTCTGATCTCTGATCTGATCCAAATAAAATATGCGTTCCAACTGAACCATACCTCTGGGGATTGTGTTGGTTTTAAGGTTGATGACCCCTTCTATGTCCAATTCAGCTTCCTGTAAATCAGTTTCATCGATTATTTGAGCTGCGAAGACGTCAGAACTTGTGATCAACTGGAGGATATGCTTATCATCATTGAAGACCTGCAGGTGAGTAACATTATCCGGGACTGATGGCATGGATGTTACCTCAACAGTGAATTTCTTGAGCCCAGACAAAGAGAGGGGCTACAACGTGCTAGCTGCTTGAGCCAAGGCATCAGCTGTGTGATTCTGAGCACGAGGGATCAATTGTATGTTGAACGCATCTAGGCCCTCTAGGAGATCCCAAACCTTGTGCCTATAATTGGTGAGCCTCCGATCATGGCAAGAGTATAACTTCCTGACTTATTTAACTACAAGTGCGGAATCCCTGAAGACTTGCAGCGCTTTCACATTTTTCTTTAAGGCCATAAGAAGGCCAAGGACCAAGGCCTCGTATTCCACTACGTTATTAGTGCAATAAAACTACAATTGGTAGGCAGCGAAAAATGTCTTACCCATCGGATTGATGAGTTCGATCCCCACTCTGGCTCCTTGCCTTGACTTCGATCCATCAAATCGGAGCGTCCAGCACTCGGAGGGTCCCGTATCTTTAGGTCTGATTGAGCCTCTGTTCCCTTTCATCTGGACGACGGGCCTTGTGATCGTAGGGGAGTTTTCAGGTTCGCAGCAATGATCAATAGGCGGTTCTGCTGGCGTCTCCTTGGGTGTTTCTGTCGAAGGAGCTGCTGCTTTCTTAACATGCTCCACTGCGGCTTGGCATAGGCAACAATTAAATTTGGAGTGGGCAGCATTATGGACCCTGCACCAGTTTGGCAATTAAAGATCTTGGAAATTCATTCTAGCTCCTAGACTGAGCTGATCCCTTGCGCACTTTTCCATGAACTCCTGGAATCCATCGAGTAGTCCCTAGTCGTCATCTTTATCCGGCTCATCATCAGCTTCTACCAACATTTCTGCATCTATGGGCATTCGTGTAGAACTAGTCGAAGGGCTACACAACACCAGTAATACCTCATCTGCACGTTCTTCCTGAAGCTCAAGCTCATTTTGGTAGGAAAAAGGGCGATAATTCCCTAAGTCGGTCTCGGCGAACAACACCTCGCTGAGATTGTTGTATTCTGTAATCATATACTTCATACGGGGTTCACGGTCGATACAGATCTGATTTGGCAGCCCCTTCCATGGCAGCCACATATGAGAAAGATCTATGGCGGTGTATCCATTCAGCGCCTTGGTGAACTCCCTCCCCAGAATAATCCCATATGCATCAGGAATATCAGCCACTTGGATATCGATGACCTGCTGTATCCGCGGGTCTACGGCAACCTGCATGGGAATGCGGTTTATTTTGCCCACGATGTTGATCTGTGTTTTGTCCAGCTGGGTCACCTTTCTCTTTGAAGGTGTGGGGGTGATGCCAAGAGCCTTGCATACGGCCAAGGGTATGACGTTGGCAGACGCTCCTGAATCGAGCAAGCAGTTGTGCAAGTTCTTTCCAAAGATCCTAATGGTGGTCAGAGAAGGGGGAGTTTCCGGTCTCCCTTGGAGGATGCCCACAGGCGTGTCCATTTGAGCTATTTGACCTTTATTCCTATCACTGCCCGTATCCTTGGCTTGCTTAAATTGCTGGTCCTTGGGAGGCTATCTACTAGCTCTTTCTGGCTCCTTCTCAATGTATCTACTTGCCGACTGATTTGTGGGCACAATGTTCCTTCTTCCGGTATTGTCCTGTATTTCCTGTCCTTTCCTGGGCTCCTCGAAGGTTACCCTCTTGGTTGGGGTCTCTTGTGTTGTGTTAGAGGATGGAGTCCCATTCAGAACCCTAAAGAAAGCGTGCCTCACGGCAGGAACTTTAAGTAATTCAAAGGCCGACAAACTAATTTTGACCTTCTTGAACTCTTCCGCCACATATTCACCTATTTGATCGATTTCGGAGCTAAAAGCTTGGCCTATGGGAGAACTAGGGGGTGGACCTTCGCTTGTCCAGCTGAATTTTGGGGTTGGCCCTGAGGCTGACTTTGCAGTTGGTTTTGGGATTGGTTCTTGTTGAGATATTGGGCGAGTATATGAGGGAGCCCCGGGTTATTGCTGGCATTTGGATCAGGCGGGGTGGCGAAGTTGTTTGGTGGGGTAGAAGTTGTGAAGGGCCCACCCGCTTGCCTATTCCTAAGGATGTATGGACTCGACCGCTGATGGAACATGTGGACCTCATCCACAAATGGTTCCTCTTCATCCACCGGACCATTATCTACTGAATCGAAAAGCTGAGCCAAAGTTTGTTCGTTACTTACCTCTTGTGCTTTCTCATCCTCAACAGGAGTAGGCTCGACTTTGGGCTCGTTGCGGTCTCCCCACAGAAACGGCGCATGATTGACTACCAGACATGAGGAATCATATGGCTCGGAGGGGACGATATCCCTGCAATTGGCATTGTCGACTGCATTTTGTACCTCCACCTAGAAGATTTCAGCAGCTATCTGGAACTCGGGACAATCCAGCTCAGAATGCCTACTGGTTTTGTGAAGTCAGCACCATCTGGACAGGGCTGCCTCGGCCAAATATACACCACTGGATGTTTTGTCGTTGCTTGCCAGCTGATCAAATAGTGTGGAAACACCACCGTTGTTGGGCCTGGTGTTCCACGTGTGATTTTGCCTCCGAGAAGGTCTTCTTTCTGTATTTTGATTGGAATTCTTCCCCCTCTCATAATTCTGCCCCGAGGAGGTGCTTACTTCCTGATTATCTCTGTTGTCTCTATTGTCTCGAGACTCTCGACTGTCCTTGTTAAGGTTGGCCTGAAAATTGCGTTGGGAGGCCTACAACTGGTTATTTTGGTTCTTCAAATGCGTCATCTCTGTGGACATTTTCTTGATCATCTCCGTTAGTTCTTCTAGTTTATCCTTCTTGGTCGCACTTCCAGGCGACGGGGCCAGATTTTGGAGAAAAGTGGGCGGGGCCGCCTGCTGATTTTGGTAGGTTAGAGGAACCTCCGGTCCCGACAGGTACAATGGTGCCTGGGGCTATTGGGAATACGCCTGCTGTTGCGGAGCAACCTGGGAATAGCTGTACTACTGCTGGGGCTGCAAATAGGAAGTCGCGGGAGGTGCATAATTCAATGGCTGCCCCGGATGCGGCACCATAGGAAATTGAGGCGCCTGGTTCATCAGAGGGGTTTGGTGAGCAAACACCTGATTGAGCCCTTGAACCTGTATCGGATGGGCTACTGGCCCCAAAGAAGGCAACAGGCCAGAAATATTTTTCCCCAAGTCTGCACTAGCAACAACGGCTTCCGCATAGGCAACCAGTAGGGTAGCGAGCGGCGGGCGCATCCTTTTTACCAAGGCCGACGTAAGGTTGTCCAGGGCCGCGTAATAGACTGGGAGAGCTACCGCATCATTATGGACGTAAGGATCCTGAAGCCTCATGTGAGCCCGATGGAAGCGATCATTAAAGGAGCCGATAGGTTCGTTGACCTCCCTTCTGATAGACATGAACTGTTGGTAAAGGTCCGTGGGGTTGACAGGGATCTTGTATTTTTGCAGAAAGGCATTCTTCATCAGGTTCCACGAGGTGATGGATCCCCTCGGCAGATTGATGTACCAGTAAAAGGCCTCTTCTCCCAATGAATGCGGAAAGAGGCGATACGCAACGTCCTCGTGGTCCACTTGCATTTCGGTGATCGTCGTTTCAAATATTTTGATATGCTCATCGGCTGTTCTTTGCATGTCTCGCGGGTGGAACTTCGAACAAAAGCCCTCCGGATTCTTGGGCATATCATTGTAAACAGCAAAGTGTATTGGCGAAGGGTTATGCGTAAGCCAAGCCATGGGGGGAGGCGGAGGTGGCACTTGCTATTGGAGAACAGGGATTTGGGGCTGTATTGGTAATATAACCACAATGTGGGGCTGCCCTTGAGCTATGGCCGTCTTGACTGTGCCTTGGGCTGAAAGGGCCGGGAGAGGAGCGAACCCCTGGCTGCCGGAGGTAGAATGTGCAAATGCTGTTTGAGATGGTTGGGTGGAAGATGATGGCCAGCCAAATGAAGGTGGGGGTGAAATGGAGGCGGATGGAACGGAGGAAGAGGAAGAGGCGGCGCTGCTTCCTTGTGCTCATTTTGCCCTCGTGGGAGGCTGCAACTCTTCAAATTCTCCCTTGTTTGGCGTTGACCGTAAAACTCTATGAAACCTTTCCGGGGAGAATGATCCGATTCGATCCAGCTTCGCTTTATCCTTTAACTTAGTATCTTCACCGTCGCCCTCCTTCTAGCGCCAGTTCTGTTGATGGTGTTTTTATGCACTTCTCAACACAGACAGTGCATAGGTGCACTACCTCTCTTGAAAGACAATCTCCCACAATCGGATTGCAGAACACTATCCCAAGGTCTCTCGGATGTCAGGTCATGACAGCGCTTAGATACCTCAGTAGTTTGATGTGATTTGCTTGAATCACAAGGCGGTCTTACATAGAATACAAAGTGTGGACATAAAACATGAAGTTGGATCTTCGAAAAGGAGTTCTTAGGATAAAGGCAATTATATGCTGGCTGCAGGTTCAAACAACAATCTTGAACTCCATCTAGTTGTTAGATTTGGCTTTACAATGTGCAATGAACCTTGGTATTGTTTAGTTTCTAAAAAAAGTGAAAAAGGGCGAAGGGAAGGAGAAGTTCCTAAGTCTGAAGCTTGCAATGAATAGTGACAATGGAGTTCCTGCAATGAACAATCCTTCAAACAATATCCCACTTAACCAGGGATTTCACAGTATCATGGAAATTGTGCTATCTTCTAAGGGCTGCAGATATTTCATCCTTCATCCACCATATGCATGCATGAATTAAAGATAAATGTTTGGGGCAGCTTCAAATCAAGTCCAGGCTAACTTTGCAAAGCTATCTACCTTCAGCAAACATCAAAAAGTATGGACTAAGGGATCATCAACAAAGCAGGAATTTTCATAAACACCAAACA
>VDFB02037438.1:0-12196 GCA_007258455.2 Sequoia sempervirens | reverse complement strand
TTTCTGATGACACGCGACTGTATTGCACGGCCATCGTCATTAATTTTTTTTGCTCCGAAGACAACTTTTGCCTAATATAGGCAAATTATATATCAAAAAACTCGAAAACGGCCACCCGGACGCAATGGAAGACTTATTTTTGGCTCAAAGTGCTCCTGTAAAAAGTTGTTCACCAGATCTGAGCTCCAAACCCTTCTTTGCCAAAGCTGCAAATGGTGACGAAATTAGGTGAAACAAAAGCCAGATCTGACTTTTTCGAGCCTCCTGGACGCAATGGGACAGCCTAAAATGCTGCCACTATAGCCAAAAGCGCTGCAATCACCAGATCTCACCAAAAATGCAAGCATGCAATATAGGATACAAGAACTCAAAAAATGACAATAGAAATTGATGGAAACTCTCTAATAAAGAAATGGAAGGGGCTTGCCAGATCCAAAGCTCTGATACCATGTTGGAGTTGACAACCCAAGATCTTCAATCTGCAACGCCAAAGAACCTCCACAAGAGATAGAGAGAAGCAACAATGGAAGATGCTATTCCACCAAACAAGGATTGCAATATGATACAAGATGATTAATGCAATACTATACAATGTCAAAAAGCACTCAGTCCACAAATATAGAGATGCCTTGTTTATACAGAAGTGATAAAGAGGAGGATGACAGATCATGACAAGTGTCTTAATCCTATCACATGAGACAACTCACTCATAACTACCTAGGAAAGTGGAAATTCTAGATAAGACAACTAATACTTATCTAGATATGACAACTAATATCCTAAGTAAACTTAACATGTGAATTAAGTCCCCTAAGTTCCTAGTAAAGGAATAAACTAGGTACAAAGACCTGCTCAACAAACATGTACTCCTTATCTAATCATCATCCAATGAGGGCCAAGTTCTATCACAAGGATGGTGTGGCAAAAGTTACTAGAAATAATTATGGTTTGTATCTAAATACCAACATCCTTAAGGACCAAGACTATAGAAATTGCATAATATCCCTCAAGCTAATCAAAAAGTTGTTGCACTAAAACTTATCGCCCATTGAAAGATGGGATTTGAATACAAAAGGATGGAAAATCTTGTTACAAAAAATTGGAAAGAAGAGAACCAAAGATAATAGAAGGACGAAGAATCTCCTTCAAGATAAACTCCTCCAAGAAGAAACTGAATTGCAGGAAAACCCCAATAATGAATGGCTTACAAATAGACTAGCTATGTCCAAAAATAGCCTAAGGAGGCTTCAAAACAACAAGATCCAGGGTCTAAAAGTAAGATCTAAAATGAACTGGCTAGAGAATGGAGATAAAGACACAATTTTTTTCTTTAGATATATTAAGGAGAAGGAAGCTAGAGAACATATAGATTGATTACTGTAAATGATACCACCATGGTAAATCAAGATGAGATAAGAGACCAATTCTTTTAGTTTTACAAGAACCTCTTATCTTCTAAAGGTGGTAGTTGGGCTAATTGTAAGGCTAGGGAGTACATAAAGAAAGTTGTTCCAAAGAGAATCAGTGAAGATACAATGATGGAATTGGGGAAAGAGATCTCCCATGAGGAAGTAAGAAAAGCCATACTTTCTCTCAAAGATGACAAATATTCAGGTGTAGATGGCCTTCCTTCAAAATTCTAAAAATCCTTTCTAGACTGTGTGTGTGAAGACCTATTCCTTGTATACAAGGAAGCCATTGAAAGAGGCTCACTTAGTAGAAAAATCAATAAAGGAATTATCAAACTAATTCCAAAAGATGGGGATAAATCCTCATTTAAAAAATGGAGACCTGTTACTCTACTCAATATATCCTATAAGATCTTGGCCAAAATACTTGTGAATAGGGTGGCATTGATCCTTCCTTCTATCATAAACTCTACATAAATGATATTCATTAAGGGGAGATACATATTGGAAAATCATATCACCAGCTAGGAAGTGATGAACTAGATGAAGCAAACAAAAAGGAAGTTGCAATGCTCTTACTTTATTTTGCAAAGGCATATGATAGTATTGAGTGGAACTTTGTACTTTTGGTTTTGAAGGCCTTTGGGTTTCCCAGTCCCTTTTTTCATATGGTAAAAACCCTCTTTCACGATGCAACTACTCAAGTAGAAGTCAATGGGGTTCTTACTCAAGAAATCTACCTCAAAAAATCCATAAGACATGGATGCCTACTTGGATCAAAATTATTTTTAATAGCTTCAGATGCATGGCATTATGTTTTAAGGGAGAGATCAATAATTCCAAGGGTAAATGACATCATCCCACCAAATAAAAAATGAGCTCTTAAATTTACCATTTATCAATGATACCTCAATTCTTATGAGCCTAGAAGAGGAGAATCTTGCAAACCTAATGGGGAAACTAGATATCTTCTACCTAGTCTCTGGGAAAAATTTTTCCCTTGCAAAATCTTTCCTTTTAGGATGGAAAGAAGAAACCCCATATTGGGTTAATTAATTTGGACTTCAATGGCATGGACCCTAGAAGTTGATAGGGTATTTGGATATCCCCTTTGCTATGGATCCCAATATAAAGGAGATGTGGATTTGGATAAGGGACAAGATAGAAAAGAAAATTGCTAAGTGGAATAGGGAATTTCTATCCTTGGCTGGTAGGATTCAATTTTTTCAAAAGATTCTTTCATCCTACAACATATAATTTTCCTCTTTTTGTATTTCAATTCATAAAAAGTTAATGATATTCAGAAAAGGATAAGATTCTTCCTATGGCTGGATGGTAAAGGCAAGAGGAAAAGGAACTCGGTGAAATGGGAATGGTGCAGTGTTGAAAAACTTAAGGGAGGCCTAGGGCTAAAAGACCTAAGGTTGCAAGGTATTGCTTTGGCTACGAAGTGGGTGATTGGAGAATTGGAAGGAGGGGAGCCTTGGAAGGTGTTAATAACAAAAAATGTCCTCAGTGTTGTCCCTAAACATGCAAAAAAATGGAAATCTCACTCAGTGATGTTCTTAGTGGTGAATGGACTATGCTACTTGTAGGGTCCAACATCTTTAGAACCATTTGGAAAGCTTGGGAAATAATGAAAAATTTCCTAACAAACTGCCACTTCACCAAAAGTGATAACATGGTCATCCATATCAAGAGGTCAATATGGTGAAATTTAAAACACTAAGGGAATCCACTTGCATTAAATCAAGGCTGCTCAACAAGAGGATGGGACCATAAAGGAATTCAATGCTTCAAGGATATTCTGAAGGATGGGAAATTGAAAGATTGGAATGACTTGAGCTTCGAGTTCAATATTCCTCAAAGAAATTGGAGGACTTGCACATTCCTAAGGGAATCTTGTAATCAAATAAAATTCTAAGTTCAATTTAAAGGATTTCAGTGGAAAAATGGAAATAATATAATTAAAATGAAAGCCAAAGAAATGTACTCCATGTCAACAGAACAAATTGATTTGACAGACCATTTGAACCTAACTTGGAAACTTATTTTGAATAAAAAACTATTTGTAAAATATTTTCTAGAAAAACTAGTGTAAGTAGGTGGAGGCTAAGAAAGCCTATTTCAAGTGGCTTATAATAATCCAAAAAATATCATGTAAGAGAAAATTGGATAACATTAATATATGTAGCCTATGTAGAATACCTAAGACAATCAACCACATTTTATTTGACTGTATTTTTGCTAAAGAAATCTAGAAGTTGTTTTGTAATGAGAAAAATATTTGGGGAAATAATGGTCAACCCCTCCTTAAAAAGATCTTATTCAATCACAATGTAAAAATGAGGAAAACTGCTGCTCTATTTTGGCTTTTCTTTTCATCTAACATATTGTGTACCATTTGGAAAGTAAGGAATGAAGATAGGTTTCATGGAAGGAAGAGGGTGCTTACCGAATCTTACAAAGGACTCATGTTTTACAATGTTTCTATGCAGGTTTATATCATGGTGGAACTCTCAAAGGAAAATTTTTGGAAGTACCTAGAGAATAGAGAAATAACAATTGGCATCCTTGAGGCTAGGTATGGACATATGTGGCTTGAAGGACAACCCGGGGTGGATGTTTTCTTAAGAGATCTACAAGCATTTAAGAGGGACCTAGTAGAGGGATAGGGTAGCAAACTAGACAAGGCTCAAAACAAGGAGGGGAAGACAGGATGACCTTTTGAAGAAGAACTAGTGGCAGCAAAGGTACTAGTAGCGATGGAAGTTGGTAATAGGACAATGTAAAGCCAAATGAAGGACAACAAGCATTTTTTGTATACTTTTATTTTTTGATCTCTAGTAGATATTTGCATAGGATAATGAAATATATTTGTATAGATAGTATATGATACTTTGATGTAACTAATGATAGCTCAGGCTTGAATTTTGTAACTACATTTTGATCTCATGTAACAAGGGACAAACTATTGATATTTTGTAATGGGGGGTAGTCTAGGACCTGATCTTTTGATGAATATTTGTCCAAAGTAATATGTATATGTTTCTTCCACTATAATTACTATTAAAATATATATATTTTTGAAAACTCCACTTATGGATCTACAAAAGGGTATTTTACATGTAAAAAAATGTTATGTACATGCGTAGAAATTGTTGAAACATCAAGTTTTTCAAATTATTTTAGTTTTTTGGTAAATTGGCATGTAAGTGGTCCTACATATGCATTTAGCCAACAATTTTAATTAGAAAAGTTGTGGACATATCTAGCTTATCTATAGTGAATCTTATTTGATCATATGCATGACCAAAATTGACTTTTAGTTAAAAATACTATAATTCACTTGTGTTGATAAGTTGGCCGAAAGTGTGACATAGATTTGTACTTTAACCTACAAAAATGATTAATATATTTTTTCTTGTTGTAAATATCTTGTAGAAGGTTTATCTTGCATCATTTATACTTATCTATGTTCACATATCTTATCAATGGATATGAAATATTGACAAAATTGTTCTATTTATCAATCATAACTCTTTCATTGACTATATTGTCACAACAAAAAGGTACTACAAATTCATGTACTTGTTTTACAAAAAAATAATGTTCCCTACTATATTGACAAAAAATCAACTACAACATTGAATGTCTATCTTAACATAACTAGATATCCAAACACAATCTTTGAAATCATATTGCCCATTAATAAGAATAAGTAGCCAATTTTTAGTTTAGCTATATTTTTAAAAGAGTAATCACTCGATATCTTCTACTCATCTATATAATTGTATCACTAAATGGATTCACATAAAATTAGTAGACCTTTTACTTTACAAATCTCCAATCTAATCAAAATCTATGAATCCTCATATTTATTATCTTAATTAAATAAAGTTCTCCATAGTAGTAAAAGAATATTGTAAAATGAAAGAAAGATATATTAAATCCTTCCCTTTCATAGTCCAACTTGCTCCTTATTTGGATTGGACATTTACTTTTTCAAGACTCCCTTACTTGCAAAATGTTTGTGATGGTGTAAGCTATAGCATATATAAGGCTACTAATTGCACTCATCTAAGGGACATTGTTCTTGTTCTCAATATCATTACATTTCAAAGGGAACCACTCAAATACATGATTTATTCCAATAATAACACATTAGTTTTCAATCCTACATCCCAAATCTCTACAAAATAGAGTTGAAATACTTGAAATAAGTAATAGTTTGCAATTTTGATCCCCAAGGGAACATTTTTTCTAAATATTGTAGAGATCTCCGTATGTTTATATTGTTATACCTTCTTGATTTGATCTTTGACTTATAAGAATCTATCAATCAAGGACAACAAGAATACTAGCAAGGTAAAGCTCAACAATCTCCATTTATTACAACCACCAATAAGAAAAATAATCATACAACTTTCAACCATTATCCTTCAACTAAAAAATATATAAAACCCTCAAAGAATACCTTTAGACCTCCACATACCATTGCGTAAGCTTACCAAAAAAATAAAAAATCACTTGCCATTATCCATAATGACTCTAGAGAGAACTTATTTCATCAAATTTTCATAAGAACCTTTTTTTAAAATGTACCATATGTTTACATTAACAATACCCATCTCCATACTAAAAGCACATTCAACAAGTATACCCACCTTGACAAAAACATGATACAAAATAAATGTAGGAGGTCACACAAAGGAGAATAAATATTGAATCCACCCATTAAAACCTAGCATTGGGAATAGACACATCCAATAAAAGTTGAACCCATCAACATCAAGTTCAAAAGTATAAATACCATATTTAGTATTTAGAAAAAAATTGATGTGTTTTTTATGCACTTCTCAAACAGGAAGTGCGTAGGTGCACTACCTCTCAAGTGAAAGACAATCTTGCACAATCATATTATATAACACTATCCCAAGGTCTCTAATGTCAAGTCTTGATAGTTTTTGGAATACCTTAGTTGATTCATGTGATTTGCTAGAATCACAAGGCGAACTTACGGATGAGTTACAAAGCGTGGGAAGTTGGATCTTGAAATGGAGTTCCTGAGATGGGAAAGTTAGTGTGAAATTTCTATAGGTTCAAACAATAGTCTTGAACTCCTATTTCAACTTTAGATTGGCTTTACAATGTGCAATGAACCTTAGCATATGCTTCTTATTAAAGAAAGGAAAAAGGGTAGGGAAGAGAGGAAGTTCCTAGATATGAAACCATGAATGAATAGTGATCATGGAGGCTGCTATAGTAGATAAGCTCCCTAAACTAGGTTTTGCTTGGAACAGAGGATCCTACAGTTACACAAAACTAGTGCAATCTTCTAAGGACTACATATTTTCATATTTCACACACATCATGCACACGCAATCGAACTAATTTTTATCAATAAAGGAAAGTAGCTTAGACTAGATTTTACAAAGTGATTCATCATCAATGAACCACAAAAAGCATGAGCTAGAAATTCATCAACTACTTAAATAACAATCACCATCACCACTTCCATTGAATAAACTAACAACTAAACTAAAAAGGGAAGTAGAACCATGAATGCATAATGAAGAAAAACAAGAGAAACACCCATAAATCATGCAATGTAGCTCTCTATTGCTGCAGAATTCCTTTTACACCAGCTCTCCAACCATTTACAAATGAGGGGGAAAACCCTATTTATAGTTTTCCAAAGCCCAAATGAATGGATAGGATTGAATTACATTGTGTGGCTCAGATTTGATTGCACTAAGGCTTCACCTACCCCTCATTATTCAGCAATTTAAAATACATCTTTTGTCTTTTCTTTTTTTCTTTCTTGTAGTGGCAAGTCATTGTAGCAATTTTCTCTTCTTGCTGATTTCCCTTTTCACTATAGCTAAAACTGCTTCAAGGCTACCTTTTTCCCATGATGGATTTGAAACATTTCTCATCCAATCGAGTGCATCCCATTTGCAGATTTGTATTATTGCAGAATGGGTTAGATGATCTGATGAGACAACTCTTGGCATATTATGATTTTTTGTTTGGAGGGAGGAAACAACTTCTCCCTCCCACCACCTTCAAGACCACCCTTTGTGGTTCGTTACTAACTTCCTTGAAATGGTGTCGCTTCTAATGCTACCTCTGTTGAAGGGTGCTATGAAGAAAGGTGGGCATAAAATGAATGGTGTCTGAAGCTATGTGATTTTCCTTGTTCAGCTTTCTCAATGGGTCTCCCTAACAGACCCATGGTAAGCTTCTTGAATCTTACATACATGAAGCATCGTAAGTGGCTTCATACACAAATCAAGGAAAACGTTAGTCAAACCTTGAAAAATCCTTTTTAGATCCATTCATGCATCATCAAAAGATCATAAAATTCATATTTGGAGCTCATTTGGACCACAGGCATAAATGTGGGCTTAGGGGTGCGAGTGCTCTAGGGCGAAAGGACGATGAACGACACACAGAAGGAAAATGGCCACAAAGGGATGGTGGCCCAGAAGGGAAGTTCCCAGACAGCCACAGAGGGACAATGACTCAGAAGGGAAGTTCTAGGATGGCCATGAAGGGACAGTGGCCCAGAAGGGAAGTTCTCAGATGACCACAGAGGGATGCCGACCCAGAAGGAAATTTTCACAATGTCCAAACACATGGAAAATTTGATCCAAACACCTTTAGGCATGTGAAGTCGTTCACTTGATGGTCCCTAGATGATGAAAACTTGAAGTTTGCACCCATTCTAGAAATGCAGAGATTTGTAAGGGGGAAGCTGGAGGGTCACCGCCCTTTTGAAATGACAATGAGAAAACAGCGGCCCAAAAGGGAAGTTCCTAGATAGCTATGAAGGGACAGCGGCCCGAAAGGGAAGTTCCCAAATCTCACAAAACTTAGTAAATTTGAGATTTTTCAATTTTAGCACATGGGAAAAGGGGGAGAAAGAGTGCCAAGACATACTTCCTCAAGATTTGACTCATTTTGAAAAATGTAAAAATTTGGAAGGGGAATGTTGAAAGGTTGCCGCCCTTTTGAAATGACAATGAGCACATGGCGTCTCGGAAGGAAGTTTCTGAATAGCCATAGAGGGACAACAGCCCGAAAGCGATGTTCTGGATGACCACAGAGGGATGGGGGCTTGGAAGGAATTTTTTGCAACTCCCAAAACTTAACAAAACCTTAGTAGTTCACTTAGGCACCACAAAAATATCCCAAATCCATAAGCAACTTGTCCCCAAAGTCAAAAAATAAAGGAAAAAGCAAATCAAGCGGTCAATGACCAAGTCAACAAGAACAAGGCAAAGAGCAAAAAAAGGAAGGGGGGACTTTGTTTCTCCCCAGATTTGAATGTCACAGGTAAAATGAAGGGTAGGGAGCAACATTTATTGTCCAATTTCCACTAATGGCGTGCATTGATTTTTTTATATGGCAGACCTAGGTTAGGTGAGTTGTGGAATCTCACCCTCATTTGGATGGTTGGTCAAGGCTCAGATAGAGAAACTAAGTGCATACCCCACCATGTAGGAAGAAGTTAGGTGTCAATCGCTACTCAGTAGTGAAACATGAGCGGCGACCTGCATGAGGCAGCTCATAGCTGTGGGTCTACGACACCTAGAGGATGTCGGGGCAATAGATGAAGGGAAACCTACAAAGGAATTTGTATGGAGGAAAAACACTTAGCGAAATTCAGGTAGGTGAATTTGGTTAGGGGAATTTGATCATTTGAAGGCACATGACCAATTTGGGCTTGGAAAAAGTGGTACACCAAATGTGATAGGAGTAAAGCAACCCGTCGGGAGCGAAAAGAGGGGGTCCCTGCCTATGGTGGGGCATGTGTGCAAAACATGCACAAAAAATGGCTACTCTCTTGGGAAATGTCTAGAGAATTTTGATGAAAAAATGGAATCACAAACCCAAAATCTCTGGTTCTGATCTTGATGCTAGGGAAAAAAAACTAGACACTTGACCAAAGGATCAAAACCATTAGTCAACCCAACCTTTAGTATGCTAAAAATCCAAGTGTGTGCAATTGAATCAATTCCCATCCTTCAGTTGCTACAGGAACCCAAGCTCCATCAAGTGAAGCTACGTAGTTTATTCTAACTCCAAAAGCATCTAGGACATTGCTTCGCTGCCAGTCAAGCATCCATAGCCCTAGCGAGCTTGTCACTGTGATTCTCCTGAACATTGCTCTACTGCCAACCAAGTGTCCATAGACCTTGTAGAGTTGCTTGGATCCCCTTTAAAATTGAATTTTCTTTCTTTTGATTTTCAATGCTTTCTTTTATTTTATTTTCTTTTGATTTTCTCTTTTCAATTCTTTTCATTTCAACCTACAAGTAGTGAAGTTTGCATTCAGGGCTGAGAATCATAGTGGCCCTGAAGCAGAATTTTATTTTCTTCACTTAACTAGACTTCACAAAGGACCTACAGTGACCTCGGGATTCTTAGAATGTGTAAAAGATATAAGATTTCATAATACATCAAAATTGGACCAACCAACAACTTATCCTCTTTGAATCAAATTTCCAAATCAGTTGACACTAATAGAAGACCTTCACCATCCACTCTGAAAACTTGATTAGAGTTTCACAAAGAAATATGTAGAACAACCCTGGGTGATAAGTATGGTTGTTTTGTGCAAGTATGTGCACAACTAAAAGAAGAGGGACCCCGAGCAAAGTAGTAGCAAAGTGAAAGAAAACAAAAGCAAATGAAAGGAAACAAAAAGAAAATGCCCAAACTAACCAAAGCGGGACACCAAAAGAAAACATATATAAACTATTGTAAATCAAGCAACCTAAAACAAACCAACTAACCTAAAAAAATAAGGTAAGCAAGACTATATACATGAACCTAAGGTATGTACATGAAACCTACATTACCCAAAACGAGCTATGTACAAAGATATTTACAAAGCACTATTTTCAGGCAAGGAAAACTGACACTCATGCCCATGGGATTTCATAATGCATGCACAAGTAATAGGACAATCCTTATAGTTCTAAGCTATGAAGATTTATATTTATATTTAGAAAAAGGAAATTCAACACTACGACATTGAAATTCAATCACATAGTCCCAAAAAATCAGCAGTTGAGGTTATTCGTTGAACCCATGGTTAATCCATAAACAAGTTCTCCTTCCCCCACTACCATAATCAAAATGATAAATGGAGCTATGAAAATTAACAGGGTAAAGGAAGGATAAAACTTGAATGTCGTCACATGGAGGTGGTATTGTTTGACAGTCGAGAGTGAGCACTACATCATTGGTCATCGTGTTGGCTACCTCGAATGGAGGGACTAGATGGTGCAACATTTATGTTCTTGGGCATGCATAGGGCTCGGAGGATGGGGCAACAAACAACTCTTCCAAGCTACCAATGGGACCTGCAACCTTGGTTGGTAGTTCTTCAAAAAGAAATACTTCTCCACAGTGATCATCTGCAAACTTGGGATCCACTTGGTTGTTGTCCTCAGATGGCAGTGTGCTATTCCATTTCCTTTTCTAGGGATCAACCTTATTTTCATGATGTTCAGTGTCATGGGATGATGACATGTACGAATATATCCTATTACAACTCCTTGAATATGAAGGAGGACCAGCAATGGTCATGGAAAGAGGACTTCTAGTTGTGTCTTGTAGTTGGTCAATTCTATCATACGTGTTGGCAGCCATCAGAACACCCCCACCGTTGTCTTCTTCTCTTTGCTGGTCATTCATCTCATCATGATGTTCACTTGTTTCCTCTTGCTCACTATCTCTATAGATGGAGAAGTAGTTCCTCTCCCAATCTAGAAACTCTAATGCTTCAAGTGTTGTCTAGAGGTTCGGGGAGTAGGCCTTCATCACCCCCATCTTTTGAGATGTGTTCTTCAGTGTTGGCATACCTCCACAATACAACTCCCAATAGAAAGAAGTCATCAATGGATGGCACCTCATCAAGGGGACCAAAATCTACTATGCAATTTCCTTCCAAAGACGCCATAAAGCCTATCGTCCATGGTGCACAAATGCTCTTCAAGAGGAAGAAATTATTGATGATTGGTAAATAACATTCATATGTGTTCTACCCCATTGTTCAGAAGCTTGAGGCCGTATTGTTGTCCTTCTTCTATTGTTATACCAACACCCTCATAAGGACTACCTTTAGCTAGGTTTTCACTTGGATCGAACTCTTGATCCTCACGTTCCATCCTTGAAGCAATTACAGGAAGTGATGCACTTGATTGCCCCATTTTCTCTTTAACTTGTTTAATAGCCTTTTGGCATAGTTCACATGTAAACTCAGAATGTGATTAATCATGGAGCCTACACAAACTTGGGAGGAACAATGCCTCCAAATCTACTTGGTGTCTTAGTTTGGACCAATCCCTTTCTATTCTGGAGACAAGTTGGTTGTATCTCTCCATTATCGGGTCCTCATCATTGCTTGGGAAGGAAGTTGGATAATAGACGACCACAGCGAGTGGTTGTTCCAATTTCTCTAAATATTCATTTTCAAATGCTTGGTCACTATAATTGTAGATAGAGAGGTCCTCTAATCTGATTTCACTTATTCCTTCATCATCATTTTCTTTTTCCCCAAGGCTTTCAATATCTTCTTCTTCATATTCTTCAACATCTTCGTTGGTTGTCCTAGCATGCGATGCTATAGACTTTGCTCATCCATCTTCAAATACCAACATTTCTTCTTCTTGAGTGGAAGGACACCTTTTTCTAATGGAGAAAGGGCCTTCTAATTCCTTTCTAGCTGAGTTTTCATCAAGACCATTTTCCATCTTGAGGGAATCAACTCC
>VDFB02037437.1:115782-129193 GCA_007258455.2 Sequoia sempervirens | reverse complement strand
ACATATATACACATACACATACACACACGCACACACACACATACACATATATACATATATACACATACATATATACATGCATATGTATGCATATCTATATTTACATTCTATATTATATGTGTGTATGCATTTGCATATATGTATACATGTATAGATGCATATTTATACACACACATATATATGCATATTTATGTATCCGTATACATCTATAGATTCAGATACAAATATAAATACATGCATACATACATATATACTATGTACATAAATATGTTATTAATGTACATAGTATATATGTATATTTATATATGCATCTATTGTGTGTGTGTATATATATATACATGTGCATGCATGCATACATACATATACATATATAAATATATATAAATATACATATATACACATATAAACACATATATGTATATAGTCTATAAATGTAGTAATAGTATATTATGCCCATAGGTTGTGTGTGTGTGTGTGTGTAGGGTAAGTGCAAGAAGTTGAGTTCACTTTTTGGTCAAAAAGTTGAAGTGTTTTTTTGTAAAAATCAAAGTTTATTACAATTGGAGCAAAAAATTTAAGTACTTATATGTAGAATATTAAGAAAGTCCAATAACATAAATTATAGGATTTTGAGTCTAGTTTTCAAATATGTAATTTATTCTATTGCCTAAATGATCTACAAGTTAATTTAATATAGGATGTACAAAATCATTTTTTTAAAGTCACTTTTTTAGGGCCATAACATGCACATGTATGAAAAGTATAATTTAATGTAAATAAAAGTATTTTTCTAATTCATTTTGGAGGAAGATATGTATTATAATGAATTTTTATGAGGATATTTTTTTTATAATTTTTTTCAAAATATATATATTTTTAATTAATTTTTATTGAACTTAATTTCTATTTTTGAAAATCCCTCGTGTACAAAAAACATAATTTGAGCTAAATCAATCATAAATGATTTAATTATTTTTTCATTTTGTAAATAATGATGTCTAGATTGCATTGGAAAGAACCCTAGTTGAAGGGAGGTTTTGTGGAAGATTGTGAAGATTTAGCTTCCATTTTGGAAAATTGTCCCTACACTTTCTCAAGGATTCTTGATGACCTTGATTGGGCTACGAGTCAAAGTGGATTCTACTTTGTTGCTCTTGGTTATCAAGCTCTTGAACTTCATAAATCAAGAGTAAGAGAATTCCCCTAGTGGAAGAGAATCTAGAACAAAGTTGGATGGCCCACATATAATTTCTTCCTTTAGTTATTGTATCATAACAAATGCTTAACTTGGGAAGATATTAGGAAGAGGGGATTCTATGGAACATCCATGTGCTCTTTGTGTAGAAGCAATGAGAAAAACAAAAATCACATGTTCTTCTTTTGTCCATTTTTTAGGGAAATATGGCATATGTGGTGGAATCTTTGGAATAGACTTGTCATTCAACTGAATTCTTTGATTGATCTTTGGAACAACTTAGGACATCCTTATACTTCTACTTCCTTCCTTCTTGATGCTTGGGCCATTGGTCCCTCTTTTATTCTTTGACATATTTGGTCGAAGCAAATTCGTTGCATCTTCCAGGAGTATCAAAGTTGAGTCCCTCAAATTTGGTTGAAAATCAAGAAGAATTATAAAGAGACTATTGAGTCCAAATTCATTTTTGAATGTTATCTCTCTTCTTTTGATATTCACTCGGTCAAGCTCTTGGAATTGTCTCTATCTACTCATCCTCAAACTGGATTTAATTCTAGAGCTCAATTTCCTGTGAAGGTTAATAGATCTAGAAAATGGCATCCTCCTCCCAATGAATATCTTAAAAATAATTCTAATGGTTCTTCTAAAGGAAATCTAGGTATAGTTGGTATTGAGGGTGTTGGAAAGGAGAATAATGGATTAGTTTGGTTTTTTCTTTTCTATACATATGGGTGTTCATTTAAACAATTTCATGGAAGCCTAGGAAATTTTAGTGGCCTTGAAAGTGCTTATATCAAGGGTTGGAGATGGGTTATCTATGAAATTGACTCCATGATTCTTGCTGAAAAAGAAATTTCTAGGAGGCAATGTGGAGCTTGACAAGGGTGACACAACAGATTCTCAGCTTGGAAACTTTGACTCAATTTCCTTCATCCATATCCCTAGAGAGTGAAATAGGGTTGATGACTACTTAGCCAAGTGGGCTTCTGATGGAATTGGGAATATTGATAGGTTGTCGTTAGGTCCCATTACTTTAGAATATAATATTCAATTTGTCAACTAGGTAATGTTCAAGGAAATCTACAATAGAAGAGGTTCGGAGTATCTCCCTTAGGTTTCCTAACTTTTAAGAACAACTTAAGATTAATTCTAACTTCAAACTGTGTAACTATCAAACTGTAAAGTAATCTATTCCTAAGAAAACTAAAAAATGCTTGAACCGTAGGCATAAGTATACTAATTTAGAAAGCATAATAACTAAATTAAAAAGCATAGAAACAACTAAACTAAGAAGCTGAAAAATTATAAGAGCAGAAAAGCTTATAGCAATCCATAAAACATTTTCTTAACAGTAAAAATTCTAATAGTGAATAACAAAAACTACGAAAGTGAAAAGATAACAAATACTTCAGAACTAAAATTTCATAATAGTAAATTTAAATGACTCTCTACTGAAAAATAGTATAATAAAAGAGAACACTTATCTACTCTGTCAAGTGGCCAGCTCGTGGGTCAACACATTCATTCTCAGCTCACATTCACAACTATTTCAGGAACACTTCTATCAATCATAGTTATCATCTGTAACTCATAACTCAGAATTTTAGATAACAATCTCTTTATTCATAAACCTTAGAAACATTCTGACAGTATAACATTACTTTTCACTGTATATTTTACTTCTAGAGACTGTATCTTTTATAGAGAAACTGTAACTACATGCTATATTTCAGATGGTATGGATAACCATTGAAAATATCTAAATAGATCTACGGATAACTTGTATATCTTTAATTCCACTACACAGTATTTGAGAGGCTCAAGTTGAGCCATAAAGTCTTTAATTCAAAGGATAACAGAAATAAAAACTTTAAGAACAACATCTTCAACCCATCTCCCTAAAGTTCCAGAGCATATTTCCAGCATATCTCTAACTATTCTGGAGCACGTGCCAACTAGATGCTTCAATTTGTAACTTTGATTGATCGATTATCATCTACAAAACACTTAAAACAACCCATTAAATTTGTATTGGCAAATTACTTTAAGAAATCAAAAGAAATAAAGTTTATACAAGTTCTCACTAAAATTAAGCAATTATTTCTCCTAAAATTTAATTAATTGGCAAAGGATAGAGATTTGCATGTATGAACCAGGTCTTTCTAGTATTATCATGATGGTTAGCCACCTCATCAAATATCACATAACTAAATGGAATAAGTTGACTATAAAAATTGAACCTCCATAGGGTTATCCATGATGACCAAAGGGAGGATGGGTAGAGTTTCTAAGAGGATTTGGGGCGATTCTTCTAGACTTTGTATGTTTTTATAAGATGTTTTCTTATGTATTTGTAGGATTCCCTAGTGGCTTCTACTTCTCTTGCATACGATGACAATAGTTGTCATCTAGAAATCATGTTGTAAGTTTTTCTTTCAAATAATTTGAATAAAATGTTATTTTAGCCAAAAAAATGATGTCTAGATTGATGAGATATAACCTTTTTATCTTTTAAAGATTAAAAGTTATTAAAAATCCTAATAATTATTTCAATTTTATGGATCAATTTCTCAATAAATTAATTAATAAATATAAAATGTGTCCAATCATAACTTTTTCATATTTGGTCATATATATCACATCTATAATGGGTTTTAATTTCATCATAAAATTATGGAAAAAATTCATCATCCATATTGCTAAAGTCATTTTTTCTCTTGTTTTCATGGAATTGTAATTGTGGGTCCAAGGCTAAGGTTTGAGTTTCCAATCCTAAAATAAAAGAAAAACTATGGGTTTCAAATTTGAAATTTTATGAAACATGTACCCACTCCAAAACATGTAATTGTTCTAAAAAGGAGTGGGAATATAATGCAAATAGAAACCAGTACTCATTTCATTTTAAAATGCATACCAATTTGATTTTAAAATGTGGGTACCCATTTAAAAAAATCAAAATGAGTACTTGTTTCATATAGATATAAATTTAGGTTTAAGAGCCTAATCCAAAATGAGTACCCATTTTTTACAAAATGGGTACCCCTTACTGTTGTGATTTTTTTGTAGGTCGACTATCATACCCACTTTAAAACAAGTGAACAATGACACAATCTGTAGACACGTAAAATATATTGATTGACATTGCACATCTGATCCTGACCACTCACATTGTTTCATCCTAAATCATCCCTCGGTCTAACCATTTAATCGAATACCTTTATTTGTTTAAATTCATCAATGTTCCTCTCTTAATTAAATAAATCATTTATCTAATTAAGTCACCATTTCTTGTTAATTAAATCAATCAGTTTGATCTAATTATCCCTATTTAATTAAATAATCAATTTTACTTGATTAAATCTTTAAATTCCATCCATTAAATTAAATAAATTAAAAAAATTATTTAGTTTAATCTAACTTCACTTCCTTGGTTGCCAATAAAATAAAATATTTACTATTAATCTTGAAATCATATTCTTCCCATGTTTACATTTAAATCAATCCATAAATTCAAACTCAATATGTCACATCATTTTGATCTCTCAATAAATTAATTAACTTCTTGATTAATTTAATCTCTTCATGTCCTGCATCGCCTAGCTTTTGCATTCTGGTACGAAGAAAATGTATTTTAAATCAGTTTGTCAGAATCTCTTTATTTTCTCCTCAAAAAGGCATAATAAAGAAATATTCCAATGTTGCATTACATTCACCTAAAGGTCCTTTTTGCCTTGAGCCATGGCATTCAATGCACCTCTTCTTTCCTCTACATGTCATTTCAACAATTTCAAAATTCAAATATATATGCATTTCTATTGGACATTCTTCAAAACTTGCACATCCTCCATCCACTCACATGTTGGGACTAGTGGCACTCCTTGCCATTTTGCCATTCTAGTCCACATTGCTCTCTTTGGGGCATTATTCCAACTTGACATTCTATAAATAAGAGGCTAATCTCCTCATTTCATCATCCACAAGCAACTTGAGTAAACTTACTATACTCAAATTCATAGCAATCTTCATCCATCTTATTGAGTTTTATAGCTAGGTTATGCAGATTTTGTCTTAGAGTATTCATTAATCTTCAACAAAGTGGATCACAATCTTCATCAAATAATCTTCATCACATCATTGGAGTTGGGAAAGGGCCAATTTTCACATCAAATTGGCACCAACTCCCTCAAGAGATTAAGAGTTTGCTTTGTTTTAGAATAGGATTTGATATCTTAGCTTTAAGTTTGTTGTGTTCTTCATTTCATTCCTTTTCTTTTGCATTCAAATGGATTTCTTGAGGAATCTCTATTCTAACTTGCATTTGATCCTATTAATGTGTTCATTTGTTGTGTTCTTGCAGGTATAGGATCTAGGTTCACATTTTGGCACTAGAAGGAGGGCGAACCAGAAGATCAAATCATGTTTTTTGAGAAAATTCCATACTTTTTGTGTGTTTACAAAAAATTGCACCACTAGAAGTTTAGTGTCGCTATTTAGCACCGTTGAGAACTCAACGTCGCCATATCGCACCGATGTAAACTTCAAACTGCAATGCTCCTTGATTCCTGCCAAGAATTCAAAATTTCAAACAGAACTGTAAAATCTTTTTGACTCGCCAGAATCTTTTCAAAATCCAAACTACACCGCTGCCCAGAATAGTGGTGCCTTCATGCTCACTAGTCTGGCTGTAGAGCAACGCTGATTGGTAAGCGACGCTATACAACACCGCTGTTGTTTTCAAACTGTGACGCCTTCGTGGATTGCACCGCTGGAGGGAAGTAGAAAGTGAAAATTTATTTTTAACACATGCCTTTTATGAAATTTTGGTTATTTGGTTTGTTTTATGCTTTCTTGACCTCTATTTTTTGTAAAATTTAACTGATTTTCTTGTAGGTTGGATTGGTCATAGGTGAAGAGTAAAAGAAGCATGATGACCTCATTTCGTAATACCGAGTGTTTTTAAACACTCTAGTGTTTGTTCAACACTCTTAGAGGATTCACTATTCTTCTTAAGGAAAATTTTGCTTTCTTTCATGCTTAGGGCTTACTAGTTTCATTTTGGGCTCTAAAAAGAACTTTTTAAATTCTTGTTACAAAAGGAGCTTAAAATGAACTTTAGGGCACAAACTCACTAGATTTTGTTTGGGGCTAATAATCGAAAAAGATAAATTCTCACACTTCATTTGGTGCTATAAAAAGAAATCATTATTGCTTTTGTTGGATTAAAAAGAACATGTGCAACTTTGCTTTGTGATTACTTACTCAAACTAACGCCATCGAAAAGACGTATGCACTTCTCTTGCTCCTCACGATGATCTTGAGAATCAAAAGACTTTTTTATGGTCTTAGAGTGGGATAAAGTAGTTACCTCCACACTTCATTTTGGAACTAAAATTGAACAAAACATTGTGAGTGTGAGTAAACCTATTGCATGTGTTCTCCCTTTATTTCTAAATGAAGGTTGATCGAACCATGAATATGTTTACTCACTATTGTTTATCTTAGGGGGCTGCCTTGGGGAAAAATTACTCACCCAAGGGAACGACTCAACCAATAACACTCTAAACCCAAGAGTATTTCCAGCAAGGGATATAAATGTGGGTATTGGAATAAATGCCAGTATCATGCAGTTGGCTCGGATGAGAAGGGCAGCAATTGTCTCTTGCCACGTTGGGTCAACTCCTATGAACAGAAAGTCTGAATTAAACCCTTGTTGTAGAAAGGCCAAAATCCCTACCTATTTGTTGGTGCAAGAATGGTTGTTATGAAGCCGCCCCACACTTTTACAGTCTTTAGTAGAAATGGAAAACATGCCATGGGAGTTTCATGGGTGTTGATGCTTGGATGACCCGTATAAGTGAGTGTCGTGGAGAGGATCCAGTGGGGTTAAGCATCTAACCATTCGCTAAAGATAAATATTGTTTTTCATCTCCATAAGGTTGTGCTTGTTCTTGGTTACAAAATGCTTTGCTTGTTCGAAAACATTTGGAAAACAAACATTTAACATCATCATCAAAATTTCAAACCCTTTAGGAGGCAAATACAATTGACCAAATTCATGTGTTATTGCTTGCCCTTGGGATTTTATCCTTAGAGGTTTCTAAACACTTGGATTTACATCTCAATTTTCCTACTAAATTTAAGCATAGGTAATCCTTGCCTTGATTTCATCAAAATTCCACATAACATACTTTGTGGGATCCGAAGAAATTTGGACATTAGACTTCTAGTTTGAAAAACTAATCAAAGAAGTGTTTGTGGTAAAACAAAATCACTAAGCAAAGATAAACAAACTTTTCTCACACATGTGTTAGTTCCTCATGATTTCCAAGAAAGTCAAAATCCCAAAACAAAAGTCCTTGAGAAAAAGTTCAAAATTTAGGAGTCACACTCGAAAGGTCATCAAGAAATACATTAGGAAGTGCAATCAAAAGCAACATATCAAAATAAGCAAAAAATTCACAAGGTTCTATAGACTCATTCCTTTGAACAATCCAGAAATGTATGCTCAATTTGAACCACTTCTTAGTTATAAAGGTCCTTAGAAGTATTGTATGTTATTCAATACTGAGGTCCAGTAAACAAGTGTCTTTTTAGGTACATTCTAGGATCAAAATAAAAAAAAAATCATCCATCCTTGAACATCAAACCAAAATCACCTCACCATCATCTTTGAAAAATCTTGAAAATTATCCTCCATGCTAGGCTTTTTTGGAAAAAAACAAAATCATCAAGCAAAATCCTTGAAATCTCTAAATCAAAACATCAATTCAGTTTTGGCTAGGTATGTGTAGATGCATCCTTTTGCATATACTTAGTCAAATTATCAAACCATCTTGTTTATCTAGGTATATGTAGATGCATCCTTCTTCATATGCTTGGTTAAATTATCATCTTGTTTGAATAGGTGTAGGTAGATGCATCCTTCTCCCTACACATATTCAAATTATCATCCTTTGAGAAAATCTACCTCTTAGATAATCATCCAACATCTTAGGGTCTATTTGTTCATAAATCCAAAATCAAAGCAAACCAAAAAATCAAATCAAATAAAGGTCAATCCAAAATCCAAAACAAATCCAAAAGGTCCTAAAAAGTCTAGCATCCCCTTAAGATTTCTCAAAAGTTCAAACATCCACATCATCCATATTTTACATCATCCCCATCATATCACCTTTGATCCTTGGAAAACATCGTAAATTTTCTCTTTGTACCTAAGATTATATCAATCCAAAAAATTAGAGATTCATCTCTCATATTCTTCAAAATTGATCCCTATTTTATGGTGCAAACTAGATCTCAACACAAGAGGAACATGGAAGCCAACAAAGAAACATCCACTACAAGTGACCTAAGTCAAACAAATTCCAAAACAAATCTCGTTGAATCAAGTAATCCTCTAATCAACTTTCCTACATCATCACAAAACCCTCAAGAGGAAGTAGAGGATCATACCAATAATCCCTTTAGAATGTCACACGAGGAAATCACTGAAATGATTCAAAATTCGGAAAACCATAAGATTATCAACATCATGATGAGACTCAACCCTTCACTATACATGCTCGAATTATCAAAGCAAGGGGCTAAACTACCTTCTAATTTTGATATGAGTTCTATAGTGGAACCATCCTTAGAGGTTATGCCTCCAATTTCATCCACCCTCCCCCTCTCATCTACACCCCCATCCCAAAGTATCACTCAAAACATTCCGCAAATTGCATCATCCATTGCTCCAACTCAACCTAGTGTTAACAAGGGAAGTGCATTTCTCAATGCCATACAAACACACCCCCTTTTCAACAATCAATATTTGGATGCAAACACCATTTTGGGGAAAAACATACCCCAAAATCCATCATCATCATCCTTTCGTGCAACACCCCAAACCTCTCTCCCCATAATCTTGCAAGGAGAAGGTGGCCTGTTCAGACCAGGGGGCATTTTTGACACTAAACCATTTCCTCAAGAGATCACATCCCTCACATTTTCACCACTTCCACCACTACCATCATCATCCACACCACTTCTTGGATTAGGGCTTCCCCCTTTACAAAATACCAATCAAAATCAAACCAACATCCTGAACATCAATCAAAACATCATGCCAAACTCTCAAAACTTTTCATCAACATTGCAACAAAAAATGGAAACCACCCCGATAAAACACACCACCACCATCACATCATCAACCACCCCCTAACATCTCAAAACATGGCCTCTCAAGGACCAACCACATCAATCGAACCATCCACCACTCAAACCCCAATCATCAACATGACAATGCCTCTCACCACCACAACAAGCACCATTCAAAATCCACCACCACCACCAAGCTCCAACACATCAAGCCAATATAGTATGGTGTTGCAAGCAGCTCAACAAGCTGCCTATCAAAAGGCATTCCTGCAAGTACAAAAACAACAAGCCGCTCAAGCTACTCAAGTTTCCCAAGTTGCATTACAAGCACAACAAACTGCCCAAGCCCAAATCTTATTGCAACAACAAGAACAACAAGTTGCACAAGCTTAGGCTCAAGCTCAGGCACAAACTCAATCCACACAAGCACAAGATCAAGTTTGAGCTCAAGCTTAGGCTCAAGCTCAAGCACGAGCTCAAGCACACACTCAAGCTCAAGCCCAATATCAAGCACAACAAGCACAAGCACAAGCATAGTATCTTGCATAGCAACACACAGTGCAACAACAAGCATATCAACAAACGCTAAAGCAATATCAAGAACAACAGGAAGCAACCCAATTAGCAACTCAACAACAAGCATTGTTGGCACAACAACAAAAACATGCTTAACAATAGGCAATCCTCACACAATAGTAACAAGACCAACAACAAGCGTTGTTGATACAACATCAAGTACAAGCATACATGGCTCAACAAAATGTGCAAATACCACCAATCAACACATCAGCTAATCCACCCATCCCATCAACAAGTGAACCACCTCAAAACACTTTCATCCCACATCCTGATCTGCAAAATGATGTCACAACACAAATCAAATTACTCTCACAACAATTGCTTGACCTTCAATCAGGGAAAACCACGAAAACATCTAGCAACTTGTGTCTTTATTTGTTTGAAAAGATCCTTGTGATGAAACCATTCCCAAAGGGATTTGAGATCCCCAAGTTTTACAAGTACCGTGGGACAGGAAACCCTGAAGAAATTAGGGAATTCCAGATTCATTGCATGGAAGTCGCGTATGACGATACTTATCTAATGCGGCTATTTCCTAGAATTTTAGCGTGGCATTTCCTAGAATTTTAGCTGGCCACGCCATGGAATGGTTCTCTCGCCTACCTACAGGCATCAAGACATTCTAAGAAATCATATACGAATTCATCAAAAACTACACCTGCAATATCACCATGGATGTTAGTTTGGAGGAACTATCAACTTTGAAACAAGGTAATAATGAATCATTTGCTTCATTCCTACAACGATGGAAATACAAAGCCAATCAAAGCAAATGGGTCATACCCGAGGAACAACAAGTGTGAACTATGATATCCAACCTTGATGGCCTCTTGGAATTTCATCTCAAAGTCTAAGGGATCACCACGTACGATCAGTTGATTTCCAAGGTGCTCAGCATCGAACGAGCCCTTATGACACAACCTAGAGGATCAACTTCATATCCTAAACAGTAGAACAATCACCCATCTACAAGATATAATGACAAACCTCACACATGGGCAAGAAACAAAAATGTTACCAATGATGGTGTCATTGATAAAAGCTGGCCACCGCTAGCTCCCCACAGAGTTAACACACCCGGCATTCACAACAACAAACTTATCATCAAACAACCATCTAGCGGATACAACACAACAACTAAAACAATCAAATGATCAATAACGTCAATGATCAAAGGGGACCGCCCCAGTGAAACAAGAACTTCACCAAGTGGAAGTACACCGCCCTTGGGGAACCACTTGAAGTCATCATGAAGAAACTAATAAATGAAAACCTCATCAAGATTCCCACCTATGATAACTACCAAGAACCGTATGTAAACCTCCTCGGTACAAATCTAAAAATCAGCTCAGACTTCCATAAAATCAAAGGCACACCTTACTAATAAATTGTATGATGTTAAAAATATAGTCAAAGACCTCACTAATCAAAGAATCATAAATGTGGAACAACCAATGTGGAATCAAAACTTCAAAATATACACGAACTGATGCCCAACCATAACAATAAAGGAACAATAACACCGATATGTAGTCACCCTTCAAGAATGAATCATGTAACACTACGTCATCGTGATCCTCGGGATGTATCACTACTACTATCACCATCAAAGGAGCCCATACCGATTGTGGAGTCACCACAAGAGGTGGCAAAATTACCATCACAGGATCATCCCAACCAAAAAGAGTACCCGCACCTAGATCTGTTCCCAATGGTTACAATGTCCTTGATTAGCTAAAAAGAACCTCGACACAAATCTCCATCATGGAGTTATTAAAAATGTCATCCGCCCACAAGAAAATCCTTGAGGAAGCATTGGCTTCATCCATTGTCCCCGCAGATCTTGATGTGGAACAATTCCAAGCTATGGTCGGAAATGTCATTACCCCGAATCTCCTTACATTCTTTGACCAAGATTTTCCTGCTCAACCATCTCATAACTGTGCACTCCATTTAGAGGTTCTAGTGTAGAAAAATAAAGTCAAGCAAGTCTTGGTGGATGGAGGTGCAGGCCTGAATATTTGTTCCCTCAAGCTCATTAAGAACCTAAAACTTTAGAATTCCACCCATTAAAGCGAGAAAAGGTATTATAATCTAAGACAAGATGATTAGGAAAGAGGTCCCAAGGCACAATCCAACCTATTCAAGTAGGGCCAGCTATCATGGAAACCACCTGTCAGGTCCTGGACCTCAACTTGCCTTATAACATTCTCCTAGGATGTCCATGAATCCATGCAATGCAAGCAATAGCATCAACCTTCCATCAGTGTGTCAAGTTCACATATGAAGGACAAGAGGTCACAATCCATGGGGATCTTGAACCATTCTCCTACTGCAAGAAACTTGAGGCAAAATACTACAAAATACCTCAAGTACCTAAAAATGATGAAGGCCCATCAACACCATACATTGATCCAACCACTCTCGCTTCCACTTCTGCAATAGAGACACCTACCATTCCCTCCATCCCCACCATCTCTGATATCAAAGTCATCATCCAAGACAATAGTTGTAGAAAATATATGATTCCCAAAAATGCCTTTGCGGTAGGAGAGTTACCACAATTTCCTAGATCACGAGGACGTCTGCAATCAAATCAAGCCCCCACTTCCCAAACATCCCCTGAATATCCCAACTTCAAAATTTGGGGGGATCTCAGCTGATAAGTCATAAAGGAGGACCAATCTCATCTCCTATACCAAGATAATAAACCAACAACCAATCTACCAATGGATGATAGAAGCAAAGGTTTGCAAATGATGCTCGTAATGGGCTATGATAGAAACTAGAGACTGGGGCAAAACGACAATGGGCTTATAATACCCCTCATTCTTGAGACGTGAATGAGAAATATTGGCCTCGGATGTACCCCTCTTAGTATAACCATACGTGGATGAGGTCCCCTAGTTAAAGCAGTCAAGACTCCTTGTGAACCAACACCAGCTGAACTTTGCTTACTTGTATCCACTAGCCGTGTCTTAGATAATTTCACTTTTGATATGACTAATGCTTATAGTAGCAGTGATGATGAGGATCCCATAACCAACGTACCTAGGCTCTTTGAGGATACCACCCTTCTCATGATTAGCACCCTATCTTATGAGTTTGAAAACCAAAACCATGAAATCCGCCTAGTTTACCCCCAACTCATCGATTATGACCAGTGAGGACTACCAATTCTTGACACATTCAAAAATGATGAGGCGCTCTCAGAATTCATGGGACTACAAGATAATATTCCATATGGGGATCACAAAGTAGGATTCATCATTGAGCTAGATACATAGGCCTATTATGGGGAAACAATTGAATCCCTTAGTCACAAAAGTGAAATTAAGAATAATATCTAAGTCTTTGAGTGAAAACCACGCTGTGGCACTCTCTGAAATGTAAAAAGTAAAAAGAAAGGACACATCCAATGGTTAAAACCTCTTCAAGGCACCTGAGGATGGTGTATTCATTCTTCCTTTTAGAGCTCTTCACTAGGAAAAATTAGTGGTC